>VZRL01005206.1:0-63969 GCA_013397895.1 Origma solitaria | reverse complement strand
GAGAGGAGAGGAGAGGAGAGGAGAGGAGAGGAGAGGAGAAGAGAGGAGAGGTTCTGGGGCAGCCCTTCAGAACACCTTAACCAGGGCACTTCCTGTGTGGCCATTGTTTCTCTGATTATAGCTCAAGCATGTTGAGAGACTGCATCTGTTCCTGAAGTTCTCTATTTATTTCCTAATTGTCTCGATGTGCAAGCCTTACATATTACCTCACAGGTAAGATTTAGTTTTGTGCCGGCTTGCAAAGCTTGTCTCCATTAGATGTTGCTTCCCTCTGAGGTGCTGAGCTTCATCCACTTTAATCCACTTAGGAGTTGAGGCGCAATTCACAGCGAGATGGAGGTGATGGTAACTGCATAAACATCAGGAAGAGTATGTTTTCTTTCCAGCACAAATCACTTCATTTGGCCAGGTCTCTGTCAGCCTCATTTACAGAGGTGAAAATATTTAGCCTCTTTGGAAATCTAGAAACACAAAAGCATGAGATAAGTGCTAAGTATTAGCTGAGGGATTGTAACACTTCAAAGAAACATTGCCACCATGATGGAATTTCCTTAGCAATGAGGAAAAGACATTGCTTAGAGTAGAGGAAGAAAATATAATTCCTTCTTGTTCACTCACTGAAAGAACAATTCTAAATCAGCCCTGACCAAATTACATGAGAGGAAGAAATGCTGTTTTTAAAGTTACTTAGAAATCAGCGTCACTAGCACTGACTGCTCCAAACAATTGTTTTTAAACTGGGGACAGTAAAATTACAGTCCCTGCCACACACACCAGCAGTGACAGATAATGTAACTAAACAGCTTCTATTCTGCAAATTAAATGCAAAATTAAATGCAAGTGCTCTCAAAGGGATGGGTTTATATTCATTCAATGAACAGCCACAGGCAATTGATTGGTGAGTGTACACATTAGAAAAATTCCCTTTCTCTTCAAGAAGGTGGTTTCAGCTGTAGACCCTGTACTACTACTAGAATGTACACATCCTAAGACCTGTGGTGTTCTGTCCATTTATGCCAATGGGAAATCTGTCCAATTATAATCAATGTGCTTATCATTGTTGGAGTAAAACACACACACACATACCATGGGCTGGAGGAAATTACAAGCGAGCCATTATAATGATTAAGTAACCGAGCAACCTCTTGATAAGTTCCAAGTAATTAAGTTTTCCCCGGGGCCACACTGTTGAGTCCATAGAGAGAGCAGTGCCAGAAAGACAGTGAGGGTCTGGCTGGGAGGGAAGCCATCCTGCAGCTCTGCTCATGCATGCAGACAGAGTTTCTGGAACATTCACCTCCTTAATCACGTGTCCACTGAGCTCACTTTTTAAAGCTACAATTATGTTACCTGCTCCTACCAAAAAAGCAGCTGACACATGATGAAATTTTAAAGAATTCTATTTCCTCTCTGACTATAGCACTTGTCCTGCCCCACATTATTTTTCTTGACAACTTCATAGAAAGGCATTCAGTTCCTGTAAATAAAGATTTAGGGAGAGAGCATCTGGACGGCAGATCCCATGTGCACCAACTTTCTTCTTTTAGAACGCTGATCTTTAAGAAACAGGGAACACTCTGCTGAGACAGAGACACTCACAACTTCTCTATATTAAAACTACTTCTTAGTTCAGTCTTGGTGATTAAGAAACCAAGTCTTAAAGATGAGTTGCAATTTAGCTAGGAGCAACCCTGCAGGAGAGGCACATGGAAACGAGCTTCCAGAAAAACCTGGCTTAGCATCTGGAAGTACCTACAGAGCTATGTTCCTCTGACACAAACCCATAAAGTACCAGTGCCCAAGTAGCACTACTCCATGTGCGCAAAAAAACCTGCACACAGACCTATTTAACAGTTTCAAATGTCTCTCACAACACAAAAGTACCCAAAAGGCTGGAAGGAAGGAAATGGGTATCAAAGCACAGGAGCATAGCACAGCACGCATGGCATCATCCCTGTAACTTACTTCACATTATATGGAACTGCAGCAACGATATAGCAAAACCTTCTGGTTTTAACCACAGCCCAACAGTTACTGTTACATAGGCAAACATAGTTCAGAGGCAAATGAAGTTTTAATCAAAGGTGATGAGTGTCACTGTGTCATTTTTCTAAATGGGAAAGAAGCAAACACCAAAATCTGAAACAAACGCAATTTTCCATGTTTTTCATGAAAGAAAACAAATATTTGGCTGTAAAAGTAGATCTGCTCTTTCAAAAAAAATATGGCATTTTTTGTGATGTTATCCTGTCCCCTCACAACCATCACTGAAGTCAAAGGCAAGGGGAGGCAGCAGCTGATTTCAGCAGAGCAAGGTTAAGCCTGTGCTACCTGCCTTTAAAGACCCAGACCCTGCCCAGAAGGTCCTCCACATGCAGAGGCCAGGCAAAATCAGGGCCCAAATAGCAGAACCGCAAGCAGGAAGGAAGTAGGTAAAGAAGAGGCTGCAGTGTGTTTTGATGAAAGGGGAACTATCAGTCTGAGGAAAAGTAATTAATAGAAATATTCAGGGAGCAACCCTGAGTCTATCTTCTTTAATGTTTTTGCAGGTGACCTTGACATGCAACGCAAGTGTGCTCCTGGTATTTGTTCATAGCATAAAGGAGACAGGACCCATTTTTTCAGGAGAGGCTTGCAAAGCCAGGAACTGGAGGAACAAGGTGACTGGAAAGAATAAAATGGGAGGAAATTCAAAGCTACTCAACACAAGATCATATATTTATGGAGTAATAGTGAGAACTGCTACCAAAAGCTGAGAGCTCATTAACTGGAGATGACTGAGGAGAAGAAGCAGGGAGAATTAGTTAATTATAGGATGACTTAAGCTACCAGGTGATGCAACTATGAGAAAAAGCAAATGTGATCCTAGGATATGTCAGCCAAGATATTTCCAGAGAAGACAGGTAGTGGTTGTCATGACATAAAGAAGTGGTGCAACAAGGAGTGGTGATAACACAAAAATGGCTGTACTAGTTCAAGCCAGGGCTTCTCCTAGCCCATTCCCCTTTCTTCAGCTCTGGCCAGAGTAAGAACAGGAAGAATAAGAATAGGAAAAGCACGTCTAAGACTTCCTTCTGATACTCTCACAGCCTTGAAACACTTTCAGCTAAGGGGATTTCCTTCGTTAATTGTGGTTTGACTATTAAGCAACCCACAATGGATTTTTCTTCTAAATTATTCTCAATCTATTCATGAGCCAGTGTAAATTTCTTGAATCCACTTTGTCCTTCTGCAAGGACTTTCTTACATTTACTGCTTATCATGTGAATAATCACTCCCTTTTTTATGTTTTGAGCCTACTTTCAAATAATTTCACAATGTTTCCCCTAATTCTTCTGCAGGATGTAACATAGAGCCATCAATCCCCATCAAACCTTTCCCAAATTTTGTAATCTTCTGTCATAAATTCCCAAGTGGCCTCTCTTTCAGGCCAAACAAGTCCCATGTATTCAGTCAGTTCATACCCCTGACCACTCCTGCTGCCCTGCTCTCAGATTAAATAGACCCTTTCCAAGCTAAGGAGAGCAGGACAGCTTTCAAGCTTGGTTAAGTCACAGATTGTATCATGAAGATGTGTCCTCTTTCTGCTCCTACTAGCTCTTATATTTCACGTGGATGGGGACTTCTATTTTGCATTCTGATGGGTATAAATGTAGTGTTTGTTTGTCTAACCCAGTCATCTATGCCCAAGAAATACTAGCTTCACCTTGAAGAGGAACTGAAGTACAAAATCAAATTAAGATAATGAGTGACATGAAGAGTCCTTTGTATGAGTTGAGTTTAAAAGCAAAGCTATGATTCTTCTCTGTACAAAACACTGAAAGCTCCAGGAAAGAAGCAGCATTATTGAGAATGAAAAGCAGTGTTGGGACAAATATGTAAATTCGGTTTGGATATAAATTAGGCTTGGATATAATAGACTGTTGATTAGAAAAAAGCCTGGAGATTTTGAAACAGAAAAGAGGGTTAAAAATTAAAATAGTTCCAGAATGGGGCAGAGTCAGTTTGTGAAAGGTTGGTTACCTGCAGTACGGGGAGGTTCATAACACAGGAAGCCCCACCTAGGAATGCATTTAACAACACACTAGGTTCTCACAGCAGCTCCCTCTGCGGCTCTGTTTAGGCCTTCCCAAGGGCCATGCTGCTTTCCTTTCAGCACAGAGTACAGCTCTTTGCACAGAGGCTTCCAGAGATCTACCAAAAGCACTCACAGAGAAGTAAAGGCAGGGAAAACAAGAAAGGCTGTAAAGCTTGCTGCTGGTTAGGGTTTCAAGCCTAAGAGATGAAAATTAGCTTGAGCAGATATATGGGAGTAAGAAAGCCACATTAATCCTACTGCAGAGCAATGCGGTGGGAGGAGCAGGCTACATAATCCCTAACCATTTAAATAATTCAATACTTATTAAATAGTTAAATCATTTAAGCAATTATTTATGGATTGACTAATCCCCTCATTTATTGTTCCTTGTGTAGACAATCTTGGAGTAACCATTACTGCAAATACCAGAGTTTATAATAGGACAGATAACAGGAGTGTGTAACTAGGCACTGGATAAACAAAAAACTGATTTGGTTGGAATAAGGAGCTTTTTGGTAGTTTTTTGGCCAGTTTTTTTTCACCAATCTCAGCATTTATGAAACCTCAGACTACTGCCACACTAAAGAGATTGGGGAAAAAAAAAAGAAGATAGATGTGCCAGAAGTCTTCAGGATCACTATTTTCCTTATCACTGGATATATGGCTAAAACACAAAGGGACACATAGAGGATATATGCTGGAAGGCTAACTAGCCAAAGGTATTATTGTGTACACTGCCATAACACAGGCCCGTTTCAGAGAAATGTAAAACAACTTTAAGACATTTCTTTTCTCCTGGGAAAGTCAGAAAACTGGGAGGATCATTTCTGTGTGCTCAAAGAGATCCTGTCTCACAGGCAGAGAAAGTGAAAGCCTTCTTCACTAAATTGCCAGTAGAAGAGGCAGCCCTGATGCAAAAGAGTCAGGCCTGTGAAACTCTCTATACCTCAGCTGCCAAACAGCCATCAGGCTCTTTAATGCCAGAAGATTCAGCCTGGTGGCATTGGTTGTAATGCTGTGCTTTAGTGCCAAAGTCACCCAGGAAAACCTAGTGTCCAGAAGGACAAAGATTGGAAGTTGACTACAGGTAGATTTTGTTAAATAATCTTACAACATAAAAAATATTAAATATGAAAAAATGTCAATTTTCTCTAAGGTGCATGGAAAAAACACATGTAAATGTTGTTTAATTTTTTTTTTACTTTGGTGTATATAGGCAATGCACAAATCATTTTTTCACAACAAAAATGTATTTTTCCCATCACAGAAGCACACAAATGTGGGTCTGATAATCACTCTGTATTTTTTCTTTCAAGGCTCAAGGAGGGGTGTATCACAAAGGCAGCTGCAGAGTTTCAGAGATAAAGATTCACACCACCCACCTATAGACACCTCCAAAATGCACATGCATGGAGATCAGCAGAGCACAATGCAGCCTCTCTAAAACACAGTCCCAGAACATTGAAATTCTTTGAATCTTGTTTGGAAAAAAACAAACAAACAACAACAACAAAAATTTAAAAAAAAAAACAACCTTTAAAAAAAACCCTCACAATTTCTGTTCTATTCCCACTGGGGTTGTGTCATCTCATCATCAAGAACAACAATAAAATCAATTCATTATGTTCCATTGAAGGCAGCCTCAGGAGAGAGATCAAAGAATAAGAGGAAATGAAAGCTGACCGACTTTATCACCTTTGGAGTCAGTCCCAAAGATCTCAAATTAATTTAGATTGGTGGGGCAGTGCACAAAAGCTGGCGAGTTCTTTTGCCAGTGCAGAGCATCTATGCAAACCGGTGAAGTGCTGTTGTCTCTGGGGCTTTTCAGTAAGCCAAACGTTTTTGTGAGCGTTAAGTACTTTTTCCTTTGGCCATTTCAAGTTTATTATCACATACGGTAGGAATACTTTCATGTTTTCCTCTCGAATCCTGCAGGGAGCCATCCTTCTCTCCTGAAAGACCCAGTTATGACATTTCTGCATGAAAACCCTCCCCTGTGGGAGGTTGCGGCCGCCAGCCCTTTGTGCTCCCGGCAGCAGCCCTGGCCAGTGAGCCCCCCTGGAACAGCATCCCAAGCAGAAGCAGGAGCGGGGGCTGCCTGCAGCAGAGCTTTCTCTCTCTCTGCTCAAAACAATTCCCTGAAGCTGCGAGTCACAGGGTACTCACCAGGATTGCTGCAGCCCAGAAACTCTCTGGAAAGGGGCTGTGACCCGAGGGGGCTGCTCAAAAGGGGAGCAGGGATCCCCCCTCCACTGACTACAGTGGGCAGCACAAAACCTGACTCCAACCTCTCTTTCTTCATCCATGGCAAGTCCTGGAGACTCCTCACCTTGCTGTTTATTTTTGTCTCTTTCCTATGAATTTGATTTCAGATGCTTGAGAGCAGCATTCCGAGCAAGAGTTTCCTTCCTGACTTTCCTTGCCATGCCTTATTGTGTTTCATTTTCAAACCAGATCACCATTTCCTTTTCAGCCTTTGTTGTTACACACAGGCCCTAGACAACCAGACAAGAGACAGGCTCTGTGCAACTTCTGTCTTATCCCAGGCCAAATTTCACAGCATCTGTGGCACCACACGCCGGAGAGAGAGATTCTGATAGACACCTTCCCTTCCCTTCCATCACTTCCTTGGCAAATAGCTGCCTCTTGGAAACACCCAGTTAGTCAGTGGATCCCATTAGCCCCGGTGATTCAAAGCTGTGTAATCTGAAGCTGCAGACGGGCACTGCCTTTTTCCCTCCACTGTATGCAGCTCTCCGAATGGCATGGAGGTGTTTAGCAACTCTGACCCAGTTCCTTAGCAGCCAGCTATGCAGAGCCTAAGCCTACGAGGCTGCAGCACCTCCTCCAAAATGAGATGTGCTTGATACCTTAACACCTCCTGCAGGAGCTGTAGAATGCTTTGAACTGTGTTTTAGAGAGGCTTCCAGGTACCCAGGCATTCCTCACTGTGTGATCGAGCTGCACCACTGAAACAAGGGCCCTATGAAAGGACTCTCTTTTCAGCTGCTCACCGAACATCCAAAAAAAAAAAGAAATTCCCTCATTCCGCCTCAGTTCTACATTCAGTAGGAGGTAAAACCTCATAAAAAAATGTATGTTATGGAATAATTCCTGATCTTCCAACTTCAGTTACCACCTGAGGACTCTCACAAGGGAGTCCCACAGTAAGCATATCCTACTATACACCAATTTTGAAGGCTCAGCCATGAAAGAAAGCTGCTCTAAAGAGCTAAGAAGAGATTAATTTACTGCCATCAGAAATCTATTCTCTTCACAATGAGTTTGAAAACCAACACTTCCTTTCACTAGCCCCCTCACCATCTTGCCTCACTGGAGAGCAGCTAATATTTGTGGAGGTTCTCCTTGCCTGTTATTTAGCATGGTGGAAATACATTATGAATAAGCCTCAGCATGAACTGAGTGCTCCAAAAAGTGAAACTCTGTCCTAAGTCCATCTTTTGATTCATGGGCATTCAAACTTGTGTGTGGGGGGAAAAAAAAAAAAAAAAAAAGTTGGGATTTGTTTTAACTGTCTGATGGCGGTTTCTGGACTTGAATGCGAGGAGTCATTTGTCCCGGCATAGCTCCTGATGGATAGATCCACATGATCAAAACCACTTTCAAAAGCAAAGTGTAGTCAGGCTGCTGGCAAGCTTGGAGGACAGAAGGGAGGAGAGACAGAAGGACTTTTCAGCTGCTTTTCCTGGTGGCCAGTTCAGCTGAGTGTCAAAGTACAGCAATAGTCTAAAGCAGAGATGCTGTCACAGGCGCATGCCAGCCTCGCCTGTAAATAAATAAAAGGCATCATTTTCCTCTGCTATGAAGCTGGCACTTTTCACCAACACTAAATGGATTTAAAACCTTCCAAAGGAAAAGCCTCAATGTTTAATTTCTCTGGCTGGCCTTAGATTCTTGGCCCTACTTTTATTTTCCATAACATCCAGTTTATTTCTTTTGACGTTTGTTATCCTTCAAAAATGCTATTGTAATTAGATCATGACACTCTACAACTATCTCCAAACTTAAATATTCCCTTTCATTTAGGAGACTTTATGTGTAAATTTCATGAGGTTTTGAACAATGTTATCTTGAAAGTACACTGTGTTCAGAGCCAGGGTGAAAGGAAAATAAACTCATAGAAAATAAAAAGCAATTCAAACTTCTACCCTAAAACTCAAATTAAACTCTTTTGATCCTCCAGAATAACTTACTTGATTTTATTTATTTTCCCATTCTTCTGTGCTTCCTCTGTTCAGACTGGGAGGGAAACACTGAAATACTGCATGAAAAAACCTACTTTTTACTGTATTTTCAGCTCAGCAAGGACTGAAAAATTAAAGAGAAAGCAGTGTGGCCTGAAAGTAATCTCCGTTCATTCACCTCAGGAAAGTTGTCTGACTAAGGGCGGTTATGTAATAAATTATCTGAAATACGGATCTGTCCATTTCAAACTGGTGTGATTCCACAGACTCACCTAAGGTCACTCGCTGGTACTGCCAAACTCGTTGCTCCCCAAAATACTTTGAGTTCAGCCTCACACAGATCACCATCAAAAAGTTCTCTCTTCTCTTTTTTCCAGAGCGGCTGTGGCCTAAACCAGAAGACTGTTTTCTTTTCCCAATGAAATTCATCTGCTGAGGAAACCTCTCCAAAAAGCAAGCAAACTAAATAGCAGTTGGCTTTTGAGGATGAGAGGTCCATGCTCAGTCTTTGTTTGTCCCCACGTGCACGTGACTGCTTGGGAGTTTGGTTGGAGCCTCTCTCTAAGTGCTGGCTACCAGCCTCGAGGGCCTCTTTCCACACCAGCATCCGGGGATGCATCCATACATTTTCCCTCCCTGTTTGTGTATGGGCCAGAAGCAGGTGCTGGCCTTGACTTGTCCAAGCTTCATGACCAATTGCATGAACACACCTTCAAGATGCTGAATGCAAGAGCAAAGCAATGCCAGGGGAGGAATCTCTGAGCTGCTCTCAAGCAAGCCCAAAGAAAAAAGAGGCACAGGGAAAGAAAAAAAAAAAAAAAGCATGCAAGAGAAAATATTAGAACCAGCTCCAATAATGTTCTCACTGCCTTCTTATACTAATGGCACAGATTTTCACAAAACCAGTGACCCCACCAAAACAGGGTAGTGTTTACAGAGATCCCAAACAGCAAGACAAGCAACTGAGTCCCAGATGTGGTTCCTTTTACCACATGCACATTATGGGGTCCAACCACAATCACCCACACACTATCTGACATATCTGATCCTGCTGCTACACAATGGCCCACTGTGCTGGACATGACTCAGATTTTAGGTTCATGCTCTGGATATATAATCACCTAACCTGTTCAAACTAGCATCTAAATCTACTTGCCATGTAGATTTGATTTCCTTAACATTTCAGACTACACTCGGGCTCTCAACTCTCTCATGCCCATCTCAACCACCCCCTTCCATAGCAAGGCATCTAAATTCAGCATTTCTAGATGCTAAAAGGACCCCAAGCACATTTCTTAACATGCTGAGGAGAAAAGAGGCCTTTTTTTGCCCTCGATGTGCTCAACATTTAGGAGCCCAATCCAAGCTCCTGGGACTTTTAAAACTGCAGACGGTTTAAGGCACTTGACATTAGATCAATTGCCAAAGAAATATGGTAATTTGGTGATTGGTCCCATGTTGATTGGTAGATTTCAAAGCAGATGGAAGTAACCCACCTTTTTGGCACATCTTGTAGGTGAAAAGCAGCTTTCTTTGGCCCACCTGTGACTTTGTCCTTCCCCTTTCAAAGCAGACTGCCTTTAACATCCAGTCACTGGGCCTCATTGCCCAAACCATCAGCTGTTCCTGTGAAGTTGCTTCTTCTCCCTGGCCTCTGCATTCCCCCAGTCCAACAGACGTGCTCTGGAGAGCAGCCCTGCAATGAAGAGCTAATGAAAGCCCTGGAGGTATCACACGATCGGCGTGAACGCGCCCCATCTCCCCACAGTGAAACGCCTACAGTGTCCCAGTGCTCCATACAGTGATCTCTCACGCAATAGCCTTGTTTTTAGACACACTGCCTGGTGCTCATGCTCGTATTTCTTAAACCTGTGGGAAATGTTGATTCAGCCTGTACTTAACATGAAACCTATTAGAGCATTAAAAAAAAAAAAAAAAAATGCACAAGCGTGTCATCTAATCATTAAGAAAATGATTCCAGGTAATTTTGGAGTCCTTTTCTTTGAGATTCGCGTTGCCCCACAGGGCCAGTTAGCTTCAGAAATGAAGGACCAGTTCAGGATCCTTAGGATAAAGCTGTAACTGAAATCCACAGACATTTTGTCTCATGGGTCAAAAGGAGTGACCATTAAAAGGCTCTTCTGAAGGTCTCCCATTTAAAACCTCTTTTTCTTAAGCCAGTCTAGTCTCCAGAAGCAAACACATGGAAATATCATTAATACCATTTTCTGCCAAACAGGTTTGTTTCCTTCGTCCGCTGATATCCAGTACAACTCCTAGCATCAGTTCACCACTAGAAGGAAAGGTTGTGAATGAGCAGGAGTTCCAGAGGTTTCAGCTCCTCTTACCTTTTAGGGCACTGGAGTAATTCTCGAAACATGGTTCCACACCTCCTGGTTTGAGTGCCCATCAGAGGGAATCTGACCTCCTCTTGTACTTTTCCTCTTCTGAAAAAAAACCCCAGTTCATACTGGGAGGAAATTCATCCAGGCTTAATTCCCACCTTATAAATCTTGATGACATTTCGGGTGTTCTAGGAAAAGATCAGAGGGACTGTGTGCTTTGAACAATTCAACTAAGTGCAATTAAAATTCAAAAAATGTGTGAAAACAATAAAAGTGCAAAGTTCCTGGGAATGAAACTGACCTCTTTCTTCTACTGTTAAGGGAATTAAAGGGGATGCTCTTTCCAGTTAACGACGGTAGTACAGTCATTATGTCCCAGGTCAAAATGCTCCTCCAGTTTCCGCAAGTACAAGATGGAAAGAATTTCATGAGACATTATCAGAAAGAATTCACTGTGAGGTAAACACTTACTTCTTCCATTTGTTTTCATTCAGGCTTGACCTGTCACTAGTAATTATGACTGAGGATGTGATAAATGTCCGTTCAACATTTGTAAGAACAATATACTTTACCTAAACATGAGAACACACAGGAAAAAAAGACTAATTAGAAGCTAATTATTTCTTTCACTAATTGTTACTGCTCTGAGTCACTGTTTCTATGAATTGTCTCACTTTTTTCTTTCCTTCAGGAGTGAAGCAAAGGGATATTTCAACCTTGTCAGGTTTCTTACCTTGAATCTTTTTCTTTTAAGGTTATTTATTTCTCCTTGACAAGAGTTTGATCATGTTCCAAAACTTACATTTGAATTTTTCAGCCTTCATAAATCTATTTAATGGCTAAGAAGAGTTAAAATACCAAAATGCTGTGTTTTCTTTCACCCAAAATGTCCCTCCTGGGGACCTACACTTTTTTCATGGAGTTGGATGACAATTTAGACTTTTAATTTAGATGCTTTGCTCCTCTTTCACCTGCTACTTTTCCAGGGGGCGGAACAGCTCTTCTGACACAGAGATAAGACCTGCTCTGCTTTGCTTTCATACCTTAGCAATGGGTGAGACATCTTGAGCAGACCACTTTCTTACCGTTCCTGAAGGAAAAATAAGTATGATGGTTTCAAAGTTTTGACACTTCCCACTGCAAGGAGAATAAAAATCACACCAACAGCCCTGGAGAGCAGGTGCCATAGGTAGGTGGTGAGGAAAATGACACGGGCTCAGTTGGAAGACTACAATTGATGAACCAAATACATTTAGAAAAGTCGACATTTCACTGAGTCGAACATTTCCATCACAAACAGTTGTGGTTCTTTCATCAAAATGTCTGTGTAAAATAGCAAAACTGAGCAAAACTTTTGGAGTCTTGTAATTACCAAGAGAGTTTTACAGACACAGATAACTGTGCTGCTTCTGGGTACATTCTGTAGAGCCACCTGGACTCTCAATCCCACCATCACACTGTCCAGAAATGGAACCATGTATCATGCTGGACGTCTTCAGGGGTTTGTTCTGCTAACCAGGGTTCCTGCTTATTATTTCACCTTAAATGACAAAGTCTAGATTCTGCAAGTAACTGTGCAGCTCCTCTGGTACTGAGCGCTCTCCCATTCTCTTGACTTCCTAAAGCGTGCAGGATTCTCGGTGCTTCAGAGTAAATTCTCAGCAACCTGCTGGATTTACCCCTTGATAGAAATGTACTGTTTCTTAGCTAGGAAACTCAGGTCTGTCATTTACTTAACATTTGAGAAATGTGAGAAGTTCTGTATATTCCACAATCTCTGGAGAAAAGGAAGAAAACCACCAAACACCAACAAATGAGCAGGGGCAAAATAAACAAATTGCTCTTTAGAAGCTGCACAGTCTAACAGTTACATAGCAATTTGGAGTTATTGTCAACAACCCTATCACCTTGGAGACTGGCTGACGCTGCAGAGAAATATTAGATGGGAAATTAAGGTTAACAAAGGGTTTCCTACTGTTGTTCCTAGTAATATAAGCACTTTACACATCAGTTCTAATTCTGTTGAACTGGGAAAAAGGAAATGGGAGAAGAAAATTTAAACAGAGACCACCCATTAAAATTAGAGGTACCCCATTCTCAATAAACTCACTTTCCCACCAGAAAACCACCGCTGCAGCTTTACTTCACCTTGGCTGACTTTGTCAGAGGCAATTTTTTGATTACAGATGCTTTAAAGTTCTGTGATTTTGCCATTAACCCAAGTTCAGTAGCTGTTTTTCAGCAAGGTCTTGCTTCTGTTCAGGTAGAAATATGACATGGCAATGCCCTCAAAGACAGGACGAATTTTTTACCCAAAAGCTGTCTCAGGCCTGATGCCGAGAGGCAACGTGCGAGCCCAACAAGCAGAGCCATTGATGCAATGCTGTCTCAGCACTGCTCAGCCCCGTGCACACCAAATGTTCCAACTGAATATGAACTCGAGTCTCTTGATAACAGCTGTGTTGTGTTTTGCTTTCCAGCAAGACTCTGACGTGAATCAAGTGAAAGACAAAAATTCCCATTGCTCTTACACAGATGCATCAGCAGTAATGAAAATATTTCAAGAGGTCTAGAAATTCATTTCTAGTCAGACAGCCTTTTCTGCTCTTTTCCCCAAGTACTATAATGCTGCCATCTTGCACCGAGAAACCCTCAGGTGCTCAGAGATCATGCTGCCAAATCCACACTAGTGTGAGAGGTTATGGCTCTCCGTGTTCTCACATGCTTGGGAAAAAAAAGTTGGTTACCTTGAAGTAGGAGAAACACACTATGCCTGCCTAGGGCATCTTTCGTCAGGACCCTGAGTAGCAGAAAACATTTTTCAGGCCAGGATTCTGTCTGAAGAGAAAAGCCTCTCACCCTTCTCATTCATGTGAAGAACATACCCAGCCTTGGACACCAGAGTTCACTGATTACCATTTTCCTTGCCCAGTCGGTCCCAGCCTCTCCTTCTCTTCAGCCACATCGCTGACTCTAGCTGTCCTCCCATACACCTCCCTCTTCACTAAATCCTTCATCCACTTAAAGTGAATTCCTGCCCATCAATGCTGTTTCTCTCCCCTCTTGCCACCTTTACCTGCTGAGCTCTGCATAAACCTCCAGAAAATTTGATAAGACAGCTTTCTCCTCCATACTACTGTGGCATCAGGAAAAGATCATGCACAGGAGAGCTACTCTCCACTCTGTTCTCACTTCCAACAGCTGTCCACAGCAGTTCAAGACACTGTCACAGGAGATGCTTTCCAGCCCACCACAGAGGCAGATGCTCTGCGGGGATGGAGTCTGCACATGAGGACATTGCCAGGGCTGGAAGTTGGCCAGTCAGGAAAGTGTCTGCAGGAGATCTGAATTCTAAAAAGACCTGCAAGTTTCTACCGTGCAAATTTGTGCAAAATGAATATTTCACATGACTTGTAACTTGAATAAACTTGGAGAGATTTTCGGAGGGATGGAAAAGAGCCATTTTTATAGAAAAGCAACAATTTCCTACAGTATTTTGAACCTCTCCTACAAAGCAGAGGGAAGAATGAAAATGAGAGCACTGAAAAAAAATTACTAAAGTGATAATAAATTTAAATTTGTTTTTAATTTTACATTAAGCTCTTCTTTAGAGAGAGAAAAAAAGTTATTCTGGCCTGATTTGCCTGTTACACTTACCTTATGGAAGCATACTGCATTTAAAATTTCAGCCTGCCTGGTTGAGCCTTGAGAACGTGAGTAATAATTAAAAACATAATATTGAGCTGCCAGATATCACATGACTTTAATGATAACCAAAGCTACCAGCCCCACCTATAATCACATCTTTAAAAGAACAGAAATGAACCAGCCATTTCTAACCTCTTTATGTTCATTATTACTACACCTTTATTTTTTCCCACCTGCCACTCATCTCCAGCTCCTCCCATCCCAGCCTGAGTACAATATGAAAAGACCAGTCACAGCCTGAGGGCTATGATTGTTTACTAGGACATGTACACAGAATATTTCACTACATCTGGCCATTTAATGCTACAGCACATTGTACAGTAACATCCTAATATTCTCAAGCAACTGTGTAATGCTCTGTTCTTTCTCAATCAGTCAAGAGTTTCATTATCTAAATCCATGTGAGAACACAGAAAGCTGTGTTTCCCCAACTCCTGAAATATCTGCCTCAGGAAGGAAGGTATATTGTCTTTTTGATGCCCCTGTTTTGCTTGTGAGGTGGCTCTGTGTGCCTGTTTTGCAACAGCACTATAAAAGCAAACCAATTCAAATCTTCTATGGAAATGTCATGTTTGCCAGACACAGTTTGCATCCTTTTAACTCAAGGGTGACTAGATCTTGAGCATATCTCTGACATTATCAAAATGATCTGGGATCTGGGGAGTTCCAAAGTATGATTGTTGCAATGTGAGCTGCAGTGGGAAATTAAAAATATGAAAATGATACCCTACATTTTAATCATGCCATGTTTTTGTTTTAAGAAAGGGAAATATACTTCCTGAAAATCTTTGGCTAAGTCCAGGACCAAAAAAAAAAAAAAACCAAACAAAAAAACCAAAAAAAAACCCCACAGAAAAAAACCCCAACCCTACTTTAATCTTTCCCTTTAGTGTGTGAAAAAAAAAAATATCTGTGGCAAGGGATGATTTTTACGACCTCTGAAGCCATGAAAGCAGAGCTGGAATAATAGTGATTATCCAGACTTCAGTCTTCCTAACTCTTTGGCGGCACAAATCCTACTCCATGCACCAGGATTTTGATCTAACTAATAAAAGCTAAAGATACAGAGATTCAGCACAGTTAGGAAAGCAATACTAAGCAAGTGCAAGTTGCTGACATGATAAATCTCAATTCACAAGTGTAAATCATCATATTTCTGTGAAGTTTCATTTCTTGGATTTAAAAAGAGGCTAGCTTTATAAGGCTTCAAAATAGTTTTTGAAAATTATGTTCTTTTTTCTACTCTCTGCTGTTCCTTCCCAAGCAACAAGAGACACAGTTCAGAGAAGCACTGACACATACATGTGCAATGAGACACCATCAAGTCCCACTATCAAGTCCCACTAGTGTCACCTGGGAACTGCATTTGAATTTACACCAACCTAAACTTCCCCTTCGACTGTTTGGGTTTAGACCTGGGAAGAGCATCGCCAGCCGGGCAAGGGAGGGGATTGTCCCCTCTGCTCTGCACTGGGGCAGCCTCACCTCCAGGGCTGTGTGCAGTTTTGGGTGGCACAATATGGAAAGACATTAAAGTATTAGAGAGAATTCAAAGAAGGGCTACAAGGAAGGTGAAAGATCTTGAAGGGAAGCTGTATGAGGAGTGGCTGAGGTCACCTGGTTTGTTCACCCTGGAGGAGACCGAGGGGAGACCTCATCACAGTCTATAAATTCCTTGTGAGGGGAAGTGGAGGGGCAGGCACCGATTTCTCTCTGGTGACCAATGACAGAACCCAAGGGAATGGCCTGAGGTTGTGTCAGGAGAGGTTTAGGTTGGATATCAGGAAAGGTTCTTCCCCCAGAGGGTGGCTGGGCACTGGCACAGGCTCCCCAGAGAAGTGGTCACCGAACCAAGCCTGAGAGAGCTAAGGAGCATTAGGAGAAATCTGTCAGGCACATGGCATGATTCTTGGGGATGGTGCTATGAAGAGCTGGGAGTTGGATTTGATGATCCTTGGGGGTCCCTTCCATCTCAGCATATTCTGTGAGTCTGTGATTCTGTGATACTATTAATTACCATGAATGCAGGCAGAGACAAGCGAGCATCTCTTTGGTCACTAGGGAGTAGCAAGGACAGAAAAGTGCCTGAGAAGCAGCACAAAGCAGGTAGCTGAGTCCACCAAGGAGACATCTCCCATGACAAAGAGGGATGTGGTGGGAAAAAAGTCAACAGTCAGGAAGAATCTTTATACAAGGAAAAGGAGCACCGGGGATCCCAAGACCTGCTGCAGCCTGCCACACAGATTGGCACTTATTCCTGTAGTGAGAACACAGGACAGCTGTGAGCAGCAGCTTAGCCTTGTGCTTACCAGTAATTCAGGAAATTTCGTACTCACCACATCTACGGTTCCCATATTTATTGGTGTGAGAGAGCTGGCATGTTCTAGCAAGGCTAGTGGAAAGGGATAATACTTGAAAAAGGTGAAAAAGGAAGTTTTCTTCTTGGACTCATAAATCAATGTTTTTAGAAAGGCAAGATGTTACTTAAGTTTACAGGATAACTTCCCCCCCTACTACTCATTAGACTGGATAAACATTTCACAGCAACAAAATAAAGCCTAGAAATTGCCCCAGTGGGCTCTGGTAGTCCATACCACTTGTTATTCTTTCTCAGCTTACAAACTTGATTACTTCTAAAATTTCACATATCCACCTTTATACACAGTCAGCATTGGTCGACTGGTATAAAATAGGGAACAAAAACCCTGAAATGTTAAATATAGTGCTTTTGGTCCACGTATACAATCAACTTAGAAATCCCCAGCAACAATCTATGGTAAAAAGCGAAGAATAAAAACACAAAAAAAAGCTGCTGAATAAGATAGAACAGTCATTCAGGACTCCTTAATATATTCTCCCATGGATATATTTGTACTTTATAATTCAGTTTCTCCCCTGTCTAATTATCTACAGACAATCTAGTCTTGGGTGGATTATAATAGGTTCTGCTTCAGCTCAGCCAAGACAGAATCATAGATGGTTGGTACGAGGCCAGCAGCAAAGGAATAGAAGATTGCCGAACTATTTTCAGGATCAAGTCATATTCTAACCTTCCCACAATGTGCCCAAGCAAAAAGCAATCTTACCTTTTTATGTTCAGAACATAACCAGGTCTGAGGTAGAAGTTTTTACTTTCCTGCTCAATTCAAACATCTTTGAGATGTGAAACCAGCTCACCACTTGTTCAGGGTCCAGATATAGCCTGCCTTCTCACTTTCTGTACTTCTAATATCACTGTTTCTGTCCTTTTTTTCAAGATCGGATGCTGCAGACAATGCTTTCTACTGACCAACTTATCTGATGTACAATTAAGCATAAGAGCTTGGTTTTGACTACTTTGCTTCAACCTCTTTACTTAGGAGGACCAGAACTTGGGGTAAAATTCTCTTTAAGTGCCTTTGAAAATGACAAGTCTACACTCCACAGTTAAACCAGTGTGATACTACATGTAGTTGGGAATATACTGAAACAGGGATAAACCTAATACTAGGAGACCTCCTTTATTACAGTTCATTAATACCACTGACTTTAACTTGTCTGTAATTCTTACATGCAGCTTCCTGTAATGTTATAAAGTCCCTATTGTCTTGAACAGAACAGAGTCTGGTACTTTCCTTCTTTTTATAACATACTTGACATTTATAATATCATCAAAAGCTTTGAGGTTTTCTGACAGAAGCTCTCAAAGCCTTGCTTCCTGTTCTGATCTACATGCAGACATAAAATTCACAGCAGAGCAATATGTGCAGCAGCAAGCTCTCAGTTTCCAAAGGGTTTCTGTGTTTTAGGATTGGGTTTTTTTTTTTCATTTTGCTTCTCCCAACATTGCACTATTGGATGATATTCTATTTGAAAATCAGCATCAAGGTGGTCTTAAGTTCCTCTTTTGCCGAAGGTAGACTTTCAAAGTATTATCTGCCAGACCCCAATACACACTTCAAAGAAGATTCTTGGAGATCCTGTATGACCTTTCCATTGCCTGGTTTGCTTTTTCCATCACCTCTTCACCAGGGCTAAAATCTGCTTTGGGGTGTTGATGTGGCAATCAGCATTCTACACTGTGAGCTGGAAGAGACGCAGGTGGTGCAAGTTCTTACCCTAAACCCAAAGGCTCTCCCTGATAGCCCTCGATCTTCCTGCCAAACCATGGGAAGAGTCCACCTGATTCACGTACACAACATAAGTTCGACTTCAGTGGCTTCACTCCAGGCTTGGAGTCCCCGGCTGGCAAGAGCATCCTGCTGCGTAGGTGTTCAGGGTGACATGAGCTTTAGCTCCTGCCAGCAGAGACACGCCTGGATCCTCCCACAGAGAGCACCCAAGCTGTTCACAAACAACTATCCTGGAGAGCAAATGTTCCATTCCCTCTACAGGTTTCTCGACATTTTTGAATTTCCTATTGTTCCCAGAGAAGTAACTCCTGCATTATAGCCCTGCTTGGTGGAGCACCTCTCCCTAGAGCTAGGAATATGTTGATTCTCTGAATAATAGAAGGACCTTGGCAATAGCTTCCACCGGATAATATCCATTTCCTCCCACTAAACAACTCAATTTCCATCAAAAAATATCCTTAGAAGGACATTTTTCATTTAGATAGTTGTGCTGCCTTCAAGATCAACCAGTCAGACAGGTCTATAGGTTTATTCCTTTCTCCACATTATTTTTTTTCCGGATACATCCTTATAACCCAAAGGCACAACTAAAAAGCGAAATCCTCAACATCATTAAATCCTTTGCAAAGGATTTAAATTCAAGACAATAGACTAATGTAGTCAGTGGGCTAACATAAGCCAGGTTGGTTTTCACGGTCTAGCTTCTGGCAGCGACTCTGCCAAATTTATTTGGACTGTTTACATTGTAGATGGCCTCTTAATTACATCTACAAAAATCTAGCAGCCCATCTTGGTCCACACCCTTTTTTTACAGCAAACAGCAATGCCTTTCAATGCCTCTGAGTGGCTGTTCTGCAATAATTGAGCCTGTTTTGCAGGAGTCTCTGGGCTGCAAAGAGCTAAGGACACTCAGCTCATTCCGGTTCATCCCTAAGTCCTAGGCTCTTCCGCACGCCTAGGTCCCTGGATGTTTTTTTTCCCACGGACTATTTCAGAGTCATGAGGAATGTAGCAGCAGAGTCCATCGTATCTGGTGGTCTGAGAGGTATTTCAGAGGAGAAATTAGTTTGCTGTGATACTGTTCACAAGGGCGGATTGTGGTCAAAGGGGTTGAAGAAGGCAGACTACTCCCAGTTCACAAAAGTGAAGACATCACATTGCAAGTGGCAAATCTCAAGTGCCACTGAAATACAAAGGGTACTTACCATGGCCTCAGAGATCATTAAGATCCACAAAATGCAATTTAAGAACTCCTAACTTAGGCTTTAGTAATACAGACAGCCCATATACGGCTTAAAAATTTTTCTAAACTTTATTTTTAGGGATCTGCACACAAACAACAACTTTTCTCACAATCACTGCTCACATTCTGAAGCCTGGTTTCCAAGCTTCCCACTCAACATTTTCAGGTTTACAAAGGAAGAAAGCCTCTAGCACCACAACTCTTAAGCAACAAAAATGTTTGTCAAGTAGAATAATCAAGACAGTCCAAATGCT
This sequence comes from Origma solitaria, assembly GCA_013397895.1. Lineage (NCBI taxonomy): Eukaryota > Metazoa > Chordata > Aves > Passeriformes > Acanthizidae > Origma > Origma solitaria. Next base: position 44,024 of record VZRL01005206.1, on the reverse strand, counting down.
TCTATTTCTGTTTCATTTGTACCATAACTTCTGTGTGATTCCACTCAGTGTTAGTGCTGTGCCAGGCAAGGTCCTAGGCAAGCTAAAGACAGATATGCATAAGGACTTCAAAAACCCTCAGCACTCAAGGGTGAAAGAAAATTGGAAAAGAGGGAGGGCATGGACAAATTGTAATGTCAAATTAGTACCCCAGGCTAATGGATAAATAAATAGGTCAACCCCATTTCATCAGTCTGACACCAACCCTAGTAAAACATCCACACAATTGACAAAAGGATTGAGAACTATGTAGAATTATATATAGATAATGATAATCAACATATATTTATGGAAAATAAATCCTATTAAATAAATTGATGTTCTATCATGACAGTTTTTTATAACAGTAATAGGGGTGGTAGAACAGCTTAAATATATATAAAGGATTTTGATGGGCACCAACATTTGCACCAGAAAGACAGAAGATGAAGAAATCAATAAAATGTGTGGTAAGTTTAATGAAAAACATATTGTCAAAATGTCAATGGCAATAGCCATCAAGCAACAGTCTTAAGGGATGCTCCACAGGAAGAGAATCCCATCAGGCATCCGTGGCTCTGACCAACCATGGGTCACGCTTTGATAGCAAACTTGCAGTGCTGCACTTTGGCCAAAATACAAATGCAATCTTTGAACAGATCCGTACTAAATCCATTGCAGGAATCATAGGACTAATGCTGCTTCAGTGTACCTACTTCTGATGTCGAGGGGAACACTGGAAATCAGAGATTCCACCTCAAAGAATGGCTAAAAGGTTTTAAAGATGTGCCTTATGAAGATTACAACCAATCACTCTAATTTTTTCCTCAAAAAGATAAAGAGAGAAAACTGTACCAGAGAAGAGAAATTCACCCACTCTGTCAGAAAACGTGAGGACAAGATTCACAGGCTGAAGGCAGAGGCAACTGATGCAGCACCTTCAGCAGGGCTGGTTACTTTAGGCTCCCTTTATAGCCCACAGACATGAACAGGGTCTTGCAGGATGCAGTTCATCTACACCCATTTTAGATATCTAAGTTGAGATAATCTTTGGATGAGATTCATCACAGCCCTAAAGCGCCTATGGCTCTTTGCTTACCAGAGATAGAATCTGGGCTGGAAGGAAACAGGTTTGAATACCCCTTATGCAGAGGTCTGCAGCTGGGAGGGAGATAACCCACCCAGCCTAATGGGAGGTCAGATTCAGTTTTGACAGCGCTGGGACAATGTGTCAAGAGCCACAGTATATTTCCTTCAGCAAAGGTATCTAAATCAGGGGCAGGATGTTCATTGCTGTTGTGACAAGTCCCATGGCCTGCATCATGCAGGCGGTCAGGCGGTGCTGCTTCCTTCTGAATTTCTGTCAATCTATGCTTGGCTAAATTTCTTGCAAGGTGGCTTGAACTCTTCACGTGAGCAATCCCGTTTATTTAAACCTCAGTCTTGGTTCACTGACCACTGTCGTGTAACAATGGCTATACTATGCAGGCTTAGATAAACATGAACATGGGCTTGGGTGCACATATGTAAATATATAACAGGTGTATGTATACAAATATAGAGTTTTTACATTTATGATGGGATCTTGATCCAGAAATGAGCAAGCAGGAGATATGTGTTTACTACAGTGTACTTGAATCTAGGCTGTTGGTGTCTGTCTGACACTTTCTTTGGAGCAGATCACGAGTGGTGATTCTACCCTGCTGCCTTCCTCTAGTGAGATCCCATCTGGAGTGCTACGTCCAGCTCTGGGGCCAACAACAAAGGAATAATATGGGCCTGCTGGAGCGAGTCCAGAGAAGGGCCATGGAGATGATCAGTGAGAGGGATGAAGGAAGGATGGCAAATGCAGACTAATTAGCTTGAGAAGAGAGAGATGTAACTACAAATAGGGGGGTTGAGTAATAATTAATTAAAAAATTATGTCATCTGTAACCAATGAACGCTGATGCATTTGTTAAAATATATAAATAGTGTAAAGTTTTGATGACTGAGAAGCCAAGCCTTTGTGGGTTACCACCCAGCTCCCTACTTTGCACAAACTAGAATGAAAAGTAGAAATAGCTTGCCTTGCTATGTGAATTGGTGCCATGCACTAAGTAACAAATACCTGTGTTTGGGACAACACTTTGGGCTCTTCAGCCTGGAAAAAATTCAGGGGAGATCTTATAGAGGGGCTTGAAGAAGGTTGGAGAAGGACTTTTGACCAAGGCATGCAGTGACGGAACAAGGCAGAATGGCTTTAAACTGAAAGAAGGTAGGTTTGGATTGGATATTAGGAAGAAATTCTTGTTAGGGTGATGAGACACTGGCACAGATTTCCCAGAGAAGCTGTGGATGCCCCATCCCTAGAAGTGTTCAAAGCCAGACTGGATGCAGCTCTGAGAAACCTGGTCTAGTGGAAGGTGTCCCTGCCCATGGCAGAGGGGTTGGAATTCAATGATCTTTAAGGTCCTTTCCAACCCAAACCATTCCATAATTTGGTGATTCTATGATTCACCAAGCAGACCCCTGCTTTAGCCACTAGCAGTTTACATCTAGACACTTAAGAGTGGTGAGGACTCACCAGTTTGTTGACATAGAATTAAAAAAATTGGCAAAGTTGATACTCGTTATTGATCCCCTGTGACGCAGTGACCATTTTCCTCAATGCAGGAGGACAGAAGCAACAGCAGAAACATATAAAAAATGACCATTTAAATTGCTTCGCTCAATAACTAGACATAAGGTCTTGCCAGCAGTTCTTGATTTGTCCATGCTCCTGGCAAAAACGGAGATTTTTTAAAGAAGATACCTACAAATGCCAGCCTAGCATCCCTAATAACAATATTCACACCTGCCGCCTGTTTTTCTGCTCTTCAGGTTCCACCTTGGTGAGAAGCAGAGACCAAATGAAAGGCAGGAGTTACCTGGGCCACTTCACATCTTGTGTTGCAACTTTGTGGGAGGGAATGCTTGCTCTCGCTATTGTAAATTAGGGAGAATAATTCCCTCATCTCTGTCTGGGGTGGAGCTGCCACTGAAATTGCACACCTTTGCTTTCTGAAATCCAGCCAAGGGCTATTACAGTCCCATGTGTGACCAAGAACAAACAATCAGATTAACCTGTCCATGCTAGTTTGGGTCTGGGACTCTCACTGTCCTGGCAGCCCTATGAACAAAGATAATAAAGCAATGGGAAACGGAATAGAAAGTGACATGCCTATTTTTCAGCCTATCAAGTGAAATCTGTTCTTCAGTCCAGCAAAAAACTCAGGTTTGTTGGGTCACTGTTAAACCAAATAAGAACAGCTGCTTAACAAGAATCCAATCCACTGACAAATGGTCGAGCTGACACATGGAGAGAGGATAGTGTTACTAAGGAAGGTTGCTCGGAGTAGAGAACTTTGGGTCACTTTCTGTTGAGAAAACAAAACAAAACCCAAAAAAAAGATTGCAAGATGAGGGTGTTTTAGGCACATTTTTTACCCTGTGTTTGCTCTGAGTCCAAAACTTCAAGCTAGCTTAAACACCTGTGTTTACCAGCCCAGTTCCTCAAAAATATCAAGGAATGGCCAAAGGGCTCCTCCAGTTTTCCTGTGCAAGGCTCTTGTACATACAAACCTCCATTTTACGGTGTGCACAGAAGTGAGAGGGAAGCTCTAACCTAAGTAAACAGCCTCTGTAAGGACAACATTTAGACATTCATATGTATTTTCCCTGAAGAACTCAAAATATTTATAAACAGTCATAGGTTTGGAGACATGGTATAGAAGCTCTGGAGTAATTTTTTCTTATACTTTAAAAAATTTAATCAGCCCACTTCAGTTAAAAGAGAGATGGCTGGAAGCTAAACAAATGCTGAAGTTGAGACCTTAAAACTGGAACACATTTCTGGATTTAGCAGCTTAAATTTTCCAACAAATGCAGTTTTATAGCATGAAGTCTCCAAAGCTGAACATCATAGACTTAAAGACATCAGGCTTAGCCTATGCTTAAAGGTCCCTCAGCACCTGATAGTCTTTGCAGCTGCTGAGTTTTATTGCTAGAACCAGACAGTTCAAACTGGGGACATCAGCCAGTTTAATAAAAGCACAGCAAAATGTCTCGAGAGTGACCTATTTCAAGCATCATGTGTTATGGGCATGCTCATGCCTTATCACAAAGCCATGGAAGTCAAAGTTTGAACAGGATGGGGGACTGGAAACAGCAGCTTGCTAAACCTGGTTGTCCATTACAAGGAGCACTTGTCCATTACAAGGAGAAGCCCCATTCTCCAAAAGTGAAAGCCAGTGTACACCAACCACAGGCTCAAAAAAAAATCTAACAACACTGCACAGTTCAAAACCAAAGGAAAGTAATGGGAGAAGGAAAAAGTCTCAACCTTCTCTTCCAAACAGACGTTTTTCTTCAAAATCATTATGGGGAGCTAAGAGTAAATTTGAGCTATGAGTAAAATTGGACTATGGTACAGACAGTCTTACTTTGCATAGATCTATCCATGTCTAAAAGTAAAGGGCCTCCTAGAAATCTTTCTGTAATGCAAATTAGGCATACATTGGTTTCTGTTAGTTTCTGTAGGGGCTTAAACTGTGGAGCAGAGCTACCAGAGGGTGGGAGAGTGGGTAAAGAGGGTGTGTCAATTGTCATGAACTCTCTCAAATAAATGGGAATGTGGTGGCTAGCATCATAAATGGGGCTAGACTTCTCAGACTGGAACTGAAAAACCAAGCGCTGGGAACTTTCCACACCAGAAATAAGTTTAGACCCGAAGTCACACACGCCTTACTGCACTTGTTGGAAAATTTAAGTTGCTAAATCCACAACCATGTTCCAGTTTTAAGGTTTCTGCTTCAGCATTTGTTTCGCTTCAGCCAGGTCACTCTCAACTGAAGTAGTCTGGCAACAGGATAAAATGATGAAATTATTCCAAAGTTTCTAGACCAGAAGCATTGTTTGGAGTTCTGTAAATCAAATGGACCCAGCTTTGCAGAGAAAGAAAAAACTGAACTGACATGGAAGAAATAATATTTAAAGCATGATCCTTCAGGACTTTCACAAAAGTGAAAGCTTTCTTGTTTGCCAGTGCTCTCTGTCACTTGTGTTCACAGGCACAGTCAGGGGTGTAGGTCTCGACACCCGCCTTTTAGGCTGGATAGTACTGCCTGGGTTTCCCTGTGCCTTTCCTAGGAGGGAGTGCTGACCCAGCACGGCTCCATCTCTTAGCCACAGCTGCTAACTCCGTAATTTCCAAGACCTCTTTTCTGGCAAGTTACGTTTTGGCTGAATCAGCTCCCTGAGCCAGTTCCTGAGCAGCTCCCGTGCATGGTCAGCAAAAGGGTCAGGACAAGGAGCCAGAGTTTCTGAGGCTCTGTAGTCACCAACGCATGGAGCCACAGACGGTGTTGGGTTTGGCTGGAGCTGAAAGGTGTGTCTCAGCTGCTTGCTTTTGCCTGTTAGCAGACAACTAACAGCCTCATCCCAAAACTCAGCACTTGGCCAGATGAATCCCATTTCCAGTTTCATTAAAGAAAACCAGCCTTGACAACAGGTCTTTCAGGCGTGCATGCACGCACCATTTTCTTGAGACTGTCTTCCTAGACACCACAAATCCATCTGCTCCACTCCAACCCTGTGAGCAAATAGGTGATAGATATAGAAGCTGATACAGCAAGCAAAGATGTATTCAGCAAAAACTGAGAACAGATATGATTTCTTGGAAACAAAGGACAGGTTATATCCCTGCTTTTAGCCCTAGGAATTCAGGCAACTTTTTTCTTTTGAAGACTGCTTTTGGTTCCGGAAAACCTCCATTTCCATTGCCATCTCCCTCATTTTGATTCCACTGGTTCCAAGCTTGCACTGACCATGGCTCTACCTGATGTCAGACTCTCCAAGTGACTGACAATGTGCTTATGTTTACGGTTCACACCTCATCAGCTACACAAATTCCAATAATTACTCCACAAGGAGATGGTTCCCAGCAGCTTGGTAGCCAAATACTCTCCATGTGTAGTCCAGACTATTCATTTCACACAAGATATTAAATACACTCCATAATATTACATAGTTATTAATTCAGCTATAAATACCTCCATCAAGCTCATTGCTTTGGTTTACTCTATCAGCTTTGGCAGAAGGACCACACACTGTCACATTGCACAAACGGGCCGAGAAGCTGCCTTGCCTGGATGTGTGACTGAGAACATGCTCTCCCAGCAGTTTTTGCTGGCTCTCTGCACTACAGTGACTCTCAGACCAGGTACATCATGCCCAGCTCCTGGTTCCAATGACTGGTAACTCTCTCTGTCCCGTCTCTTTGTTCTGCACTGACCAACACTTTGCTGTTTCTTTCTCTGCCTGGCCCTCACTTCCTTTCCTCTCCCAATCCCCTTCCATTTACCTCCCTTCCTTTCTGCAACCCATGTCCTTTTGGTTTTCCTTCCCCTTAGCTTCTTTCTTCCTAAACCCATCAAAATCAAATATGAAAGACTTGCACCATGATTGCCAGCATGCTACTCCATCCATTAGTTTCCCCTTTTCCCAGCCTGTTTCCCTTTTCGCAACGAAGACCACAGAGACTGCAAATCAGAAGTGACTTCCTGGAGAAGGTTTTTCCAACACCCAGTTGGGTGGGACCCCATTCTACCCTATACAATGCTGATAACGAGGAGTATAAAACTCTTCAAAGAGCAGAGGACCATAGGAATGTAACAAAAAACAGGTACCCAGAAGCCCAGTCCTCCTTGATTTCCATCATCTGTAAAGGAGTATGTTTGTATCTATGCTCCACATTGGATTTCTCTAGGACTGTGTCATATTAAAAGCAAGTTGATTATTTCTTCACACAAAGCTATGACCTAAGATGTGCCTTGTTCAAATGTATAGATAAAATGTGTTGCAGAGTTTTCTATGAGCTAAAAGAGAATTAAGAAATAGACATTTTTTAATTATTTAAATTCACTGATCAGAGCCACATTTTTGTCTTGCCTTGAAAAAAAAGTCAAAATAAGTCATTAAAAATGTACCTATTGGTATACCAGAATCCTTTCTCAAGTGAGAAATTAGCAAATAATTTTCAAATATGGGTAATGTATCTTGACCTTAAAAGAATCACACAAATTTTTAAAACACTACTGCCGTAAAAAACATGTCAGTCCCCTAGAGAACTGGATCATTTTTTCAACAGATAGAGAACACCCCTAGTAAACACAGATGCTGTTTTCCTATGGTTTCCAGTGCCACTGAAGTTAGAGGCTGCTCTTGCAGATGCTGGGCACAATTTATTGTGTCTGCACCACTAAGGCCTCTAAGAACCTGAACACCCAGAATCAGAGACGATCCTCCCTACGCCCTGCCTTTGCTGAGTGTTTTCCAACTGCATAAACCAAACCATTTAAAAAAACCCACAAAATCAGTGCCACTGCGAGCCCCACGTGCAGCCATCAGCAGGGAGGGCTCAGGGGTGTCCGTGGGCAGCTCACAGGCGCTTGTGAAGCAGCAGTGACTTACCTGAAGCACAGCAGCCTTTGGAGCTGGGGGCAGCCACGGGTTTGGCAATGGGATGGGCAAGCCTTCTCTGGCCAGGGTTCATGCTCTCCCCTCGCGCCGTGGGGGGGAATCACATTCCAGCAATAAGCACAGCAGCCCCAGGAACGCGGAGCGTGCAGGGCTGATGGACAGACACCCCGCGCCAGCAGATCTGCCAGCTGGATTTCATCCCCTTGGCTGCCAGAAACAGCTTTGTATCATCACTCAGTTAACTGACGCGGAAAAGGCAACTGTGATGTCGGTATGCAATTGCCTCTTAAATTATGGAATTATGAGGCCTTCCTCAGTCAAATTATGAGGATGCACAGTGACAGTGAATAAGGGAGCTGTCATGGTCAGCTATGTTGTGGGCTCCCTTTACCCTTCCAAAGGTGCAAAAAGTCGTAACTTCTCCACAAAGCTGCAGTAACTGATTGTGTAAATACCAGCAGATCATTGCACGAGGGAAAATTAAATTTAAAAAAATAAAAACTTGATACACATCACCTCCAAATTAACTTCATTCAGAGGGAGCAGGCTCACATGTTTCGCTTTGCATTTGCAATAGCCTCAGAGTATCTGCGCAGATTCTGGAGTGGGTGGCAGAGAACTTCCTGAAGTTCTCATAATGACCTCAACACATCCTAATGTTGCTAATGGCTAATGCAGTCAAAACAGGGTTCAGGACAAACTAGGAAAATATTAGGGGAGACACGGAAGCCTTCAGAACCAGTCATACAAAACTACTGCTTAGTACAAATTGCCAGTTGCAAGCTTTTTCAGAAATAGGAATATTTTCATCCTGTTTGGAAAGGGCTCCCCACCTTGCAAGCACTGCTAATCAAAGCATGCAAAAGAAGAGCTGTTCAATAACAGCTGATGCCAAGACAAACAGGAAGGAACCCTGGTTGCCCAGATGCTGACATTGCACCCATGATTTGGGTGTCCCTAAACCACTGCCAAACCTATCACCAGGGAGGAGGTGGGTGAGAAAAGACAGGGAAGAGGGAATGGATCTGCTTGATAATGAAGCCCAACAGTGTTTTACAAAATGCATGGCTCTCTATTATTCAATTTGAAATATATTAAAAAGTCCAGTTCAGTCAGCTGAGGTACCAAATAAAAGTTAATTTAAACACCTTACAGTTTGCATTAATGGAGTTTTAGATACCTCCCTTTTCTTTGAAAAGTGGAAATTTAGAGAAAATAACCACTCAGTCTTGAAGAGGAACATACACAGGTGACAGCTTTCTTAAAAATTCTTTTTGAATATTTTGAGAACAGTCAGCATTGATCAGACTTCACATTTCAAAGCTTCACAGAGGAAGCAGCTTTGGACACAGATCTAAGGAAAAAAAGCTACGTTTGCAATGCATATGGTAGTCCATTAGCATTATATTTTCAACACTTGAGTGAAATCTGTGATTTCCTGCATGTTGACTGGTGAGCTACAGCATAAATTCACTCTCACAGTATTTATAGCTGCTGGCATTCAAGTCTCAGTTGCAATGTCTACTCAGTGTCTCCTCACATGAAGTCCTTTAATGGGCTGCTTTAGCTCCAGGCAGGGCAAGACTTACCTTTTCTTCATCTTCAGGTCAGCATTTCTTAACCACTTACCGTGAGTTAACATGCCTGGTGTCGTTCTGCTAACATCCAAAGGAAAGGGCTCAGACTATGGATCTGGCAACAAAATGCTGTTCTGTTTTCCACTGGAACTCCATTCTGCATCATTAAGATCTTTAAAAAGCAGTAAAACTGCACATTTCACACACATTTCTCTTCTGGCTGACCTCGGCTATGAGCACTGGAGAAGCTCCTGCCAGTGACACACCACTACTTCTAGACCAGTACTGCTAGGCTCACTGTCCAGCATCACTGTTGAGTATCTTTAAAAGGCTTTCCACATGCCCACATGATTTTAACCCGTTACTAGCCAACAAAGTAAAAGAAAAGTAGTGCTTCAGTCAGAGGTGTGGGAGGGAGGGTGGATTTTGTAGCAGTCTTAGCACAGCCTTCACAGAGCTGCTAGGGAAGAGCTGCTTGACTTGAACAGAGATTTCGTTTCCCCCTGCTCTGTCTTCCTCTGAAAAATTTCTGTGCATTTTTTTTAATGCCCTAAAAGCTTAAAAATCTGACCAGATATTTTGCATTTGTTACATCACAGCTTATTATGGTGAGATCATAATCTCAGCTGATGCCTCCCAGCGAGAGGTGTCAAGTAAGACACCCAACACAATGTCTGTGACCACTAAGAGAGACTTGGAAAGGGACACGTGGACGTTTGAAACCTCCTCACAGAAGTGTGTCAGGCAGCTGTTTCTGGCTGTACTTATTCCCAGCACAATGAAGACTCCAAGGACAACAGCTGTAAGGTCAGATCAAAAGGTGCACCTACAACAATGTCCAGTTAGTGATAGTGGCCACCAGCAGCAGATGCATAGGAGAAAATAGTATAAGGACAGGCCACAGACTGAGTAATCCCTTCCCTGGTACATGCTCCAAGCTTCCAGCAACCAGCCATTTAGAGACTTCCTGAGCTAGAGGCCACATCCGGACCATTGTATTTGGTAGTCACTGATGGACATATCTTCTATTAATTTGTATAATCTTTTTTTGAGTCCATTTATACTTTTGGCCTCCACCACATCCCATGGCAATGAGCTCCAAATTTTAATAATGTACTGTGTGAAGTAGTACTTCCTCTTGTTTGTTTTAAACCTGCTGCCTGATCATTTCATGGGGTGCCTCCAATTGTGTCACAATACTGATTAATCACTTCCTATTCACAGCACCCACAGCACCCAATTTTACAAACCACTATCACCTCACTCATCTATACCCACCCTCACTTATCCTTTCTGCTATTTAGTCTCTGCTATGGACTCTGCCAGTTCTACTATTATTTGTTCCGTGGGTTTTTTGTCTACAGTTATTTGTGAGCTGAGACTCGCAAGAAAGCGTTTCAATGACTCTTAAAAACCTTCTCATGGTGGTAACACCTCATCCACAGTTCATTATGGATCCATATGTGCTAGACTCACTTTCCCCTTTTCCCTGTGCATTATTCCACATTTATCAAAACTTAATCATATTTTCTGGTTTATCAGCTAGTCACAAAATATGCTGCAACCTCTTGCAAAGACAAGCATCATCCTTTTTTTTTAACTTATCTGGACCTATTGAAACAACAGGTCCCCCAGCAGTTGGAGTCCAGCATATTCAATATAATTAGTCACTACTGGCCCCATCTGCCTGGCTTTCTTCTCAGCCACCAGCAGGCTCTTGCCTTTCTGTACCTCCCACACCAGGACCATGGAGATGGAGACAGCCAGCTGCTCAAGGAGTCTGTAGGAAAGACGGCTGTACTTCTTATCTGATGCTGAAAATAAACTTACAGACAGATGTGCTTCTACCAGAAGGGTTTGCCCATGGCAGAATGAGATGTGGAAAACCTACGCGGCAAGTCCTCTTGTGAAAGCCTGGCCTTGCAGATGAGCAAGGCTCAGCGAGAGGGTTAAAGGACACAGGCTGGGTGAGACAGGGCCAGTGGGGGAACAGCTGAATGGCTCCAAGACAAGCCCCCTTCCTAGGGCCTCCCCTGTCATCCCCAGGCTATTCCCAGTTTAGAAGCCCCTTAGAAAAAGAGCCACAGGCAGACAAAACCTGTGCCCCCAGAGGCCTCCTGAAGTCATCCATAGAGGGAATGAACTTTGGCTTTGGGGGTCATTTGCATGTTAAGTGCAGAGATCTGTTTTATGGGCTTGATGAAGGAGGAGGAAAAGAACTTCCTTAGCACAGAACAACGATCGCTGAGGGGGATGAAAGACACAGAATATTGCCTAGTCCAGCTCCTCTGAGCAGGGTGAAAAGATATTAAAAAAACCCCAACCAAACAGGAACACTCCTCTCAACTGCTGTGAATCAGTGGGGTGAAGAAGGAAGAAAGGGAGGAGCAGGAAGTGGTAACTTACTTGGACTCCTGAAATGAACCTCCAGTACTCACAGGGTTTCACAGCTCACCACTTGTTTTCACCCGGTAAAAAAAACCAAAGCAACAATTCATGCCAGGATTTTGTGCTGCCTGTGGCTGCTACAGGACACAACTTCAAAATCCAACCAAAAGGAAACTCTTTTAATTACAACATTCGCCCTTTCCCCAGAGAAATCCAGTCATCTTTAGCCCTTAAAGCGAACACTTAATGTGCATCATCATCCCAGAATTTCTCATCTCTGCCCCTGCTTTCCAGTGCATATACACTTTTCTAATGGGCTTTTCTGTGAAGTCTGCTGACTGAACTGATTATTTCAGAAACAGTTCAGGCATTCCTGCCAAACATAGTTCCCTGGAAACCCAGCAAGGCTCTTGTGCAAGGTCTGGGCTGTTGCCTGTTCAGGTAGTGTCACTCTAGGGTACTGAGAAAGAAACACAACCATAGAATCATAGAACCATTTAGGTTGGAAAAGAGCTTTAAGATCATAAAGCCCAACCATTAACTCAGCACTGCCAAGTCCACCACTAAACCATGTCCCTAAGTGACTCATCTACATGGCTTTTAAATACCTCCAGGGATGGTTACTCAACCACTTCCCTGGACAGCCTGTTCCAATGCCTGACAACCTTACGGTGAAGAAATTTTTCCTAATACCCAAACTAAACCTCCCCTGGGGCAACTTGAGGCCACTTCCTCTTTTTTCTTGTTACTTAGGAGAAGAGGCCAACACTCATCTTGATTGGAAAAGCCTCTTCATTCAAGGATGGCATTGGCAACTGCAGATGAGCAGACAGGAAGGATGTCAAATGTTGAGGTTCCAAGTTATAAATGAGCTCTTTGTCTGGCTCTTCCCTCCACAGCCCTATTATACCCATCAGAACCTTCCTGTAATGCTCCTCCAGTTGTACTGCACGAAGCCCTCATCCCTTTTCCCATCATTTCAGTGATAAACACCCCCACAAGAAGTTTACTTGCAAAAAATACATGCAAAATTTCTGCACGCCCCAGGGTCCAACAGCAAGCAGAAGAACATAAAATAAGATGGGGCGCTGTCCCTGCCTCCTCATTTTAGCTATCATTTCGGCACATGCCAGAACATTACCCCAAGCAAAACATCATCAGGTAATGAGCAGGGATTTGCATGCAATTCCAGCAGTGGGCATGACCACAGGCACTGATCACTGCAAGTTATTCCTTCCAAGGATCATCACAAATTCCATCTTTGCACACTGGCTGCACAAAAATTGGCTGCAAGACCTACTGTCATTTGTAGTTTTAATTGGATTATCAGCTGAGGTGACATAGTAGTTGATGTTTCTGCACAAAAACATGTTTATTACAATGATGTAGAACTGACTCAGAGCACAAGGATGCTTTGAGGTTTCCCTGCTTGATCAGCAGATTCAAATCCCTTGCTGCCAGATTGGCATAAATTGCTAGCCAGTCCCTTCCCAAGAGACAAGCTTTGACTATCTCTCCTGACAGCAGTAACCAGTCATGTACCAATTAGATGTGCATCCTTTCCAAAAACAGCTTCATGAACACCCAAATAGAGTATTTTGGATCTTACAACCCTCTTATTCCAGAAGTCAGGCTTTTGAAAATGTCAGGGAAGATATCCTCAGTTTCCCTTACATGCAAAAACCCTTCCAAAATGTACACAGAAGAAAAAGGAGAGTGCTAAAATAGAGACGGAACTGCAAAGTACAAGCAGAAATTATTTTTTAGCTGTCTTTAAATATTTCTATTTTTACGTTGCAATGAGATCTTTCATGTTCTTTCGGTCTACCTCTGCTCACTTTAAGATCAAACTGGCTTTTTTTGCCAGCAATTCATTTAGAGCCTGCTCTCTGCCACCCCTCTCCCTCCCCACCTGCAGGCAAGCAGGGATCTGGGCCTCACAAGACAACTGTGGCGTGGGTGTTATTGGCTGTCTGTTTTGGCAGCCTCTCATCCTTTCTTCCAGCTCTGTTTTGAAACACAATCTAAATTAAAAAAAAAAAAAAAATAGACATTCCTGCTCTCCCTACTCACACCAGCAGCACTCCCATTGCCCCAGCATAAAGCACGGCTCCAAAAGGAGCAGCACTGGGCAGGTTGGGCAAATGTTCATCAAGGAAAAACCTTACTCCAAGAGAAGGTGCATGTTTCAGGAGGGGCTGAGGCAAAAACTAGGGAAAAGCGGGCCAAGAGGGCTTGGGTCAGCTCTCTCCCACATTTAATAGCAATAGGTTCTAATGTAATTTGGACTAAAAGACTAATTCTTTCCTCTGGTTTGATGGATGTTAACATCCCCTTTTTTTATTATACTTTAATAATGTATTACATAACATTCTGATACACTAATTACCATCTCATGTCATAGCAATTTTATTAAGAGCTTATACTTACAAATACCCATTCTGAAACGATTTCAGGACTTTTAGTAATTTTCTCTGAACTACTCTTGTTGAAGAACTGGCAACATGGCCTGATGCTGCTTGGTGCAGCTTCCAGTAACACATCTCTACACAAAGATGTCTCGTGAGCCCTGGGAGTCAGGCATGGATTCTTCTTTCGTTTAGTCTCAAGGACTTGTAAACAAGTTACTTTTAGCACACTAGGTTGTGATAAAACACTGGTAACACAGCCCTGTTAGGTTCCTGTACCTGCTACAGTTCCAAATCCAGAAGCAATGCCAAGAGAGAAGAATTCCTTTATACCAAGTAATGGAAAATTTGTCAACTATTCTGCAGTTAGTGTTTCCTCATTAACATGTTATCATCTCGCGAGGCAAGACTTGGTGCCATGAGGTATTTTTCTGTATAAAATTGCTAATGCCATCAGGATTGTCCAAATGGGATCACCATCATTAAAAAGATTACACGGTGAGGAAAGGGATTATGACAACATCTCGGTAGAAGGATTACTAATCACAAGTAGAATCCTGGTACAAATCTCATTTTCTGTATACAAGAAAGGACACAAAACCTTTTAAACATAATTTATATACATTTATGGCTTTATACAACAAACTGTCAGGGATTGTTCTCATGTGTCTGTAGAAGTACATCAGGCACTTTTTCTGAAAATATCCACGTATGAATTTTAATTTTGCAATGTGACTAAGTCAGAGCAGTGAAGCGTTGAAGAGCTGTCACACTACTCGCAAATAGAACTAGCAGTATGTACATGCCAATCTCTTAGATATTGCTGGTTTGTGGAACACCTTCAAAAAAGAGGCCAGTTTTCATGTCGAATAATTTGCGTTTTGCTTGCATAAACCATGCTGCATTTTACATTATGATTACCAAAATAATAATAATAATAATGAGAATACCTTATTTTAAATCAGTCATAAATTAAGAATCCTAGCAATTTCATAATGAAAATAGGAATTTCAAATCAGTAAAAAAATAAAAAAGTACTAACATACATCCAGTGGTTTAACAAGTGCAAATTTTATACTGTTTTATAATTGGTCCAATTTTAACTTCCCAGGGATGCTCTGTTGACTTAAGCCAATAATAAGCAATATGATTTTTGCTTATAAGTTTAGGCAAACTGTCAGTTTATCAAAGCAGAGCTTTCCAATTAATGCATCTACTACCTAAACATATATCATATAGCTATATTATGGAAACAATACATCTTTATATTTAAAATATCTGAACAGCTCTATAATACAATAAACTTTTAATAACAGTACAAACCAGAGAAAAGTCAAAAACAAGGCTGCATAGGTAAGATCATCTGCACAATTCACAAACCAATCATTTACAACAATTCTGACATACTAAGTTACTCCAGAAACTTGGTACTTTTACTGAAAAAGGATTTATAACTAGAGGTCACATAATGCTTGTTTTCAAGGCAGACAACATGCTCCTTCACCAGACTTCACAGTATTCCAGAATTACAATTGCAAAAAAATTAGAATGGCACCACAAAAAGAAAAAAATAAACAAAAAACCCTCCAAAATTCAAGAAACCCCAAACTCCAAAAAATGCCGAATTGACCATGCAGCCCAAATCTGATTTCCTATAACTGTTTTCTCACAATAATTGAAAGGGCTTTCTACAGACTGTTGTAATTAAGGAAAGGCTACATTTATGTAATTCATAATTATAAAAGGAAATTAATACAATATCTGTTTACAGGAAGTTATTCAGTAGCAGTAAATAATAAACAGGAGGTATATTGTTAAACATAGCATGTTCAGCTGCATCCCCATAGAGTATAGCATTGAGTACTGCATTCTTTGCATGCAGAGGTGGATTTTATGACTACTTTGGCCTATGTGTATCCGTGCCTATTTGGGAGCAAACATTTTTGCACATGCAGCAGACAGAAGGATCTTCAGAAACCCCTATGTGAGCACTGCCAGGATTTCCTATTACATTTCAGACTATGCATTTGATGGTGAAGAAGCTATTAGAGATATTTGCCTGTAAAAGCAGGTGGCTTCATTGAGGCTTTGGCACTAAGAACATGTGATTTTGCTCAAAACAAGTTCAAAGACCAATTTCACACTGGGGAAGATTCTGTATCACATCAGTCTCTGGAACTGCCTGACAACCATAATAGCCTATCTAAAAAAGTAGGACCAGCTGTAATTAGTAGTGATTTAAGCCCCACAGGGAGCTAAATGCTTGCACATCAATAAATACATGGCAGAGCCTTAGGAAAGTCATAACAGGATCATTAAATATATGGCTTGTTAGTAAACTTCATTTACTTGGCACATCCCGTTTCCTTCTCCACCATACACCATCACTACAGGGAAGATGAGTTTCAATTAGGACATTTTCCAGTTGTGAGCTATTTAGACAAAAAGAAAAATCAGTCTGAAAATATTTGTTTCCCCCCTTCTTCATGACAGCCAGCCCTAGCAAAAAAGATGTTAATTCTGTCAGTGCATAAAAAAGCTCCAAGGACTTCTATAACACAAATGTTGTGTAGCAACCAGTGAAAAGACAGGTGAGGCCTGTTATTCACACATGCATAAAAACTGCATCATGCAATTGCAAAAAATCAGAAATCATTTATTCCAAGACCCACTCATGAAAATGCTCAGGTAGCTGTCAGTGTTCCTACTCCAGCAAGAGCAGGTTTTTCCACAGAAACCTCCATTATTAACTCTCTCCCCTACCCTAAACTTCATGCATTTGTATAACTTTGCCACTTACTTTATCTTTCTTATTGAAAAAAAAGTAACATTTTGTCCTGCTATAAGGTCAAAGAAGTTTTAGTCTCCCATTCAAAAGTAGCATTTTTGCCTCTTCAAATCTACTGCTTTACAACAGAAACACTGATGAACCCTAAAACTAGTTCTAATTAAGACAAATGACAATTTTGTCATTTATTTTACTACAATTACAAATTTTCTGCAAAAAGTCCTGCTCTTGAGTGCACAAACATTATGAGACCTCCATGAAATAAATATAAATGTGAAGCATTGTACAAGCATCTTAACAATGAATACTTAACACTTTGTGGTAGTCAGAGTTAAAATGATAATAGAAGCAGATGACATTTCTAAAAATGCATATATAAAACTGATTAAATATTTCTAAACATAAAGTTGTCTATATTTATACATCACACAACAAAAAAAGGGACAGAAATGTTTTGTATTCAAGATCCTTATGAAGCTTTTCCTTTATTAGCACTCCCATGTGCTAGAGAAATTTAAAAAAACATGTACTTAATCCAGTTAAAATACTGTACAAAATGAAGAGGTTATGAATGCTGCCAGATCTCAGATTTTTTTAAGTTGCCTATGTAACAAAAGTAGAGTTTAATTATAAGAAAAATAGCTTGGAAAGTATTCCAAAAATTATCTTAAGCCCAACAATAAAGTGATTAATCTGACAATGAAATCCAGATATATTCTTGCATAAATTTACACAAATACAGGTAACTTATCAAATGGCATTTAACCTACTATCTGCTTTGAATAGTCAGTGAGTTTAGTAGGATCATATTTAACAGGCTATTCTATTCCCATATGAAATGTGTGGCAATTTTGAGGAAAAAAATGCAGTTTGTACTGCTGCAAGGCAAGTCCACAGTTATCTCAATTCATCAAAACACAGGTAACATCAACGAAGGTTAAACTTACTTAGGGCATGAGATCATCACAGTATTCTTACAAAAGTTTATAAACTTTTCTTGGACCAAAACAGATAGTCTTAAAAAACAATTCTTCTTCTACAGATCATACTGTACAAAACCGAAAGCACAACATGATGTAAGTAAGAGTCTTTGCTGTGATTATATGGTGTAGTGAATTTGGCACTTCAGAGTAATGAAATTTCCAATGGCACAGTTCTTATCTACAGCAGCACATAACCTGCAAACCTTGGGCAAACATCCTGTACAGGAAAATACTCTCTCTGCTGCCAACTCTGACGAAAGGAAGGAAAAAAAAAAAGAAAGACCCCAAAAAAAGTTAGTGCATGCGCACAGCTTTGTCAAGAAAATTAAAAAGAAAGGTGAAGGACATCTTTGTACTGCTTTTCTCAGTTCCTGCTGTCAGACAAGTCTGGAGAATTTAACCATAGCCTAGGGAGAAAGAAAAAACAACAAAAAGAACGAATTAACATTCACAACAGATGAATAAATCTATTAAAATATGCTCAAGCTAGCTTTAAGATACCTTAAATGGGGAAAAAAATGTATTCATTATTGGCTAGTTACCAGCAAGTTTTTTGTTTAAAACATCAGTGACAAAATACTAGTGCTCCACATGAAGTAAGAGAAGTCAGTACATGACAGTCCTAATGCACCAGTGCAAACCTGATTCTCAAACTAACAAAGGACTGGAAAGTGACTGACTGTTACCAAGGGAGTTCACATGCCAACACAGAAGAACTCCCAGATTTTAAGCATTTTGACATTTCTTTCTTTACCCTTTAGCTGTTTTGCAGATTTATTATAAAAAGCACAGCTTACCTCCTATTACATCCTAGCCTGACACCCAACTGTGTGTGGTTGTCTTTACGCTGTGCTGAAAACTTTGGTTAGGCAATACACTGTCAAAGTTAAAATCTAACGTTTCTCCATCCATAAGGTCATTACGGATAATCGACTCCATGTCACAGTCCAACCGTTCAATTAACATGTCATCTAAGTCACTGGGAAGCTTCTCCTGGTGGAGGGAAACAATTCCCACCCTCCCGTAGCCATTGCAACTGTTAACAGGGGCATACGGATTCATGGCATTCATCTGCATTGGGTGACTCATAGGCACTTGTAATGACGTCTTCACTGTCGACAGGCGGTTTAGCCCTGATGTGTGTGACATGGTGTTCATGGTGTGTGACAAGGCACGGCCATTGACTGCAGGTGCTGGCTGGTTATGTCCCTGGTGAGGGCGGGCGTTAGGGTTCATAATTTTGTTGTGGGGCGGCTGGCTGCCGTAATTCGGCATCACCGAGTTGGAGACCATCAGCACACTTTGGCCCAGCACCCTGCCACCAGCCTGGGAAACACCAGTGTCCACTGATGCCAAGATATCGTTGTGCGGCGGAGAATCGGAAGTCAGTAACTCCTTCAGAAGTCCCGCAGGACAGTTATATTGGCTCATCGATCCATAGCTTGATTTACTGTCTTGGAGAGTCTGCATAGGAATCTGGGACAAAGAGTTCATGCTAGCTTGAGCGTAAGTGAATTTCCTGTAGTCAGGATTTGGTGAACCTATACTTGTGGTCGAGGATGCGAATGAGTAACCTGGTGTTTGCTGCATCAGGGTGGCAGATGAAGACTGGGTTGACACAGTCATTGATGTATTAGGTGACAAGAGATTGAGATTATCCAAAAGGTTTTCCATGTTCTCAGAATTACTCATCTCTGAAAGGCTGGGTAGAGTAGAAGTCATTTTGGTGGCTGATGATGGGTATACCATGGAGTGCACATCCCCATCTCCAAGATCATCTTGCTCTGGCAAAATAGGAGAAAGTCTTCCACTAATTGTGCTAGCATTAGAGCTCGTTCTAGGTCGAAATGTACTCCAGTTATCAAAGTCATCATTACTGTGAGAGCTGGGACTTGCAGGCCACTTTGAGAACTGTGATCCAGGGCTATCACCATTTCCCTCTTGACCGGACTGAAGGGCTGCTTTTTTCTTGGCAGCTCTGCCTCTGCTTTTGGCAAACTTGCTGTTGTTATCCATGGACGCTGCTCGCCTCCTAGGAGATTTGCCACTCTTCCCTCCTTCAGGATTGAGCATCCACCAGGAACTCTTCCCCGTTCCCTCATTTTGCACTCTGATGAACTTGCTGTGCAGAGACAGGTTGTGACGGATTGAATTCTGAAAAACAGAATAGCGTGTAAGAAATGGAGAAGACATGCATCTTTTATGGCATACTAATACCTGCTTTTGTAAGCATACTCTCATTTTGTTAGAAAACACAGGGGTAATCATTAAATAAGAAAACATGCCAGCCTGGAAACATCTTTTATCAGCTCACCACTCTGAACTGGCTGAAACAAGCTTGCAAAGAGTCACCACGTCAATTTGTCTGTCATCTGCCTCAATCACATCTGACATTATAAAAAGTAAAATAAAACACTGCAGGAACTGTTCTGAAGTAAAAAATCCACATAAAGGAGACAAAATAAACCAGAAGATCAAGAAGACCTTCTCAGAAGATCTTATTATCAGCTTCACTCTGTTGAGTGAACCTGACTGTATTTATGGCTTTTTAAAAAATTAGTATTTTATGCAAAGTTCAGGAATGCTAGATCCTCTTCTACAGTCCTTTTAGTGGGTTCTCATCCTGCACATCCCTAAACTCTACAGACATGCAACACACAAACGTCACTATTGCCACTGAACGTTAGTGAGGTTTACATCACTTGTGTTATATGAGGAAATACATATAGAAAACCAGTTGAGGATTAAGTTCTACTTTTTATAAATAAACATTGCAATATGCCTAAGAAATCATAGAAGATAAAGGAATGTAAACAGCACACACAAAATTATAATGAAACCGTCAGTCTTAAAACCATCTTTCTCTTTCAAAATCAACATTTTAATACACAAAATTGACTCTTCAAATACCTGAGGGCACCAGATACCTTGTGCCAAGACTGACCAGAGGTACTGGAGCTTTTTGTTACCTCCTCAGCCATGAGTAACGTTTCATGCTTTGTTCTTAAATACAAAGAATTAAAAAAATCCAAAATGGAAGACCACAGACTGACCTATCAACAAGAGACTAATCTTTGCAATACCAAGTTGTACATACACCTATTTTTCCTCATATAATTTTCTGTTGAGCACATGTAAAAAACATTGTACCAACAGAAAAGTTTTCCTGTATCTTGACGCAATTGCTAACAATAGGCCACAAGTTCACAGAGTGCGAAAACACACAGCTATACATGTTGGTAGAAGGATGGGACAGTACCACGGTCTGAACTAGGACTGCAATTCATGCAGAACAAGGAGGAGGGAACCACAAAACAACATGTGAAATAAATGTGTAAACCAGAAATTAGACCTCAATGGCAGAGAAATCAGTAATTCACTACCTGCCTTCCATTCACAGTGATTTATACCAACTTGTCTACAGAAACTTCTGGGGGAGCCAAAATGAAAAGATTTTTTCTAGAAAGCACTAGAGTAAGGCAAATGCCAGCAGACCAATTACTTCAAAACACTAAATGGCTGCCAGACCCAAACCCCCCCTTTATTTCCTGTCTTCCTATCTTTTAACTCTCATCTATCTTCTAAATTTTTAACCTGACACCCAACACCCACTACAGAACCAAACCATGAGGATGATACAGCTCATGGAGCATGCCTTGGGAGGTGAAACAGCTCTCTGGCTGCTCTTGCTGAATTTCCCAGCCCAAAGTGCTGCCTGTGACAGCAGCATCTTCGGAAATGCACTACTTCACCTTCGCTTCTCTACATCTGCTTTCTCCAAGATGCACATCTTTCCCCACTCCCTATACATCTGATTGTCAGAAGAAAAGGAGCAAAGACCGTAAGCAGGCATGCCAGGTGAAAACAGTCATCTCACGGCTTAAACCAGAGACAACAAGCTGAAATTCCCTGCAAGAACCATGATATAGAAACCATGGAAAGCCAACCAGACAAAGCAGGACTGGCCATCTGCAGAGCTCAATAGAAGTGGTTACTCTGGGATCAAAGAGGAGACCTTCAGTAGATGGGGGTAGCAGGGAGGTGTTACAGTCCTGCAACACCTTACAGGCACTACTGTCTTGAGACTGTGCCCCCAGAAGTGCAGCTTCACCCCAAACTGGACCACAAGACACTCCCTGACAGCCGAAGATGGCAGAGCATGGCCTCGAGGCACTGGCTGTTCAACCAGCATAGCAACGAGTTAAACCATGTGCCTAAACCCAGAAGTCTTTCCAGCCTCTTCCCCAAAGAACCATCTTAACAAATTATCCCACTTAAACCGGCAAAAATTCCCCATCCCTGGCAGTATTCAAGGCCAGGCTGGATGGGGCTTGGAGCCACCTGATCTAGTGAAAAGTGTCTCTGCCCATGGCAGGAGGGGTTGGAACTAAATGATCTTTAAGGTGCTTTTCAACCCAAACCATTCTATGACTCTGTGATGATTCTATGATTTGAGTGTTTCTTTACTCAATAATTTCAAAAGGAAGCCATTCTCCTCGAAACTGTAAAGTAGGAGTGCATCTCTTCACTGCAGGTAACCCTATGATCAAAATACCATCTTTGATCTACCAACAGGGTGTTAGGGAAGGCCTTGGAATTTTATTTGCACCAGGTGCAGCTAACACATAGGGAGAGTAAGCCTGGAAATCTATCTTTGGACTTGCCCGCAGCCCCAGGGGCTGGCCGAGAAGCCTCGTGAAGCTGGCCTGGCACAGCCCATTGTTTTCACTCAAGGGCCACAGACGAATCTGTGCCTGACACAAGTCCAGCTCTAGAAATGTCGCAAGAAAGTTGCTCTGCACGGCTGTTGATTAAAAAACCTCCCGCGCCAGTTCATTTTTTTTACTGTATTTTGTAAACATAGCCGGTTGGCTCAGGATCACTGTTTACTATCAAAATAGGCATATCAAACACACAAAACATCGGTCAGGGAAAACACCGTGATGAGGCTCAGCTCCCTCTTCTCTGCTACACAAGCGTTAAATATTTAAGAAATCACTGCTATTCCTTAGTCATCAAAAATGTTATAATCTGGTATTATTGTACCGAGGACATTTGAGGTCGCTCTTTGAGTAACAGAGCTGTCTCCTAACTCTGCCAGCAATGAAAAAAAATTTTCCTAACAGGAAAAGGTTTGCGGCCCCGAGCTTGTTACATAAATTCCTGTTTTTCACGCAGCCAGCAGGACATTAAAGAAGCTATGATTTACTAACTTGGAAAAAGTGTTGAAGAGGTAAATCTTGTGAAAATATGCACTGCTGTTAATGATGTTGTGTCTACAAATCCTTGCCAGATGCAAACATGACCTGATAAAAAAATATAGTTTCAGCAGTGGATCTTGGCAGCCGGAGGAATGGTTCAGCTGTCAGTGGCTGGGGCGCGCGGCGGCACCACCAGCCCCAGCACGCTGCGGAGGTGCCTTCAGCCATGGGCTTCACCTCCTCTTCGAGGCAAAGTCTCCCAAAACCTCGCCTGGATGACTCCGAAAGCAAGCGTCTGCATTTTGAGGCGGGCCTCCATGAAGCAGCAGCTTGTGCCAGATCGCACTGAGTGCAACTGTGCTGGAATTTCATCCAAATCTGGGTCAGGGTGGCTGCTGCCACCTCTGGAGTGCTTCCTGGGATTGAGTTTTTGCCTCTGAGATAAAGTAAATTTACTTCAGCATTCAGACCAGGAACTGTGGATATGCTTATTGCTATTTCTGATTCAAGACTCAAAATATGCAAAACCAGTATCAGCTACATGCAATAGGAAGAGCATATCCCAGCTAATAAAACTCATGAAGCCAAGAAAACGATTCCTTTGAATCTATGCATTTATATCATTCAGTTGCATTTCTGACATTTCTAACAGCTCTACCAATATGTAATACTGCATTTAAACTCAAGATATTAATACCGAAACATTGGAACTTAAATGTATTTGACCAATTGCTGAAAAAAATTGCTGAAAAAAATTATATCCCTATCACAACTGAAGTTGAGGTATTTAATTTTTTTTTTTTAGTAAATTGTTTTGGTGTTTTATGAAACACCTGAAAACCCAGTTGCTCTGTTAAACTTGACAACACTGCACTTACTGAAGTGAGACCATACAGTGACACTGGCCGTCTTTCTTCCACCCCAGCCCTCGGTGCACCAAAAGGAGAAGGAAGTAGAACTCCTCTTTAACCCCAGTGCAAACCTCTCCAAGCAGGACCTATCTGGATCTATGAGTATCCAGGGAGCTGCAAGATTCGTAAAAGCACTTACAAGTGCTTATGGTCTCTCTCGCCCATGTTCTTTCACCCATGGGCACAGGCAGCACTCATTCCATCACAGTGCCATAACAGCCACCAAAAGGGAGAGTGAGGAATGGATGTGACAGCCAATACACTTTACAAAAACAAGTGGATTTGCTAGCAAGGTGGATATGCTGACAGCATTGCAATAAGGCATGCCATGGCATCTCGAGTAACTAGTAACAAAGGCAGGAGCTGGACTCTGGAAGCAGATGCAGTCATAACAAACTGGGAGGCCATAGGAGCAACACTGCTTCCATAACACACAGGTCGAGGATTTCCACGAAAATTACCAGTCTAATGACTGCCCACTAAGTTTTCATTCAGATGACAACCCGGGATCCCACTGCTTTCCGCAATCCATCCAAGGGGATGGTCTATACTAGTTGCCAGCCAGCTTGTTCTACCATCAGCTGAAATGACTGCAAGTACAGATTAAGGCACAGTACATTGACTGTAGTTCTCAGATCTCTTCAGTGAGCATCTGAAACAGATCTGCAAGTTGGAAAGAAACTTTCAGGGAATACACTACTCAAGACTGCTGTTGCAGAAGAGGGGAAGCTGCTTATTTATTTGTTTTAACTGATAGTTGGAGGACACTGGAATAGGAGCATGCTCAGGAAAAGAAAGTCAGGGCTGAGGACTGGTAGGAGAGAAGCTCATACAGCTAACATCATCACTGTTGGGAGATGTCTGCTGATCAGTGGTGGCTGGCTCATGGGCCAGCTGTGGCAGCACGTCCTGTTACTGACAGCTTACAGCAGGGTTCTGAACCAGCACAATCTCCTTGTGGCAACAAACACCAAATCAAAAGTTTTGCAGCAGAGAAGCAAAGATCCCAGGATTTCCATAGGCTGTTACAGAAGACATTTGACCTGTCTCTCTAGGTCTTTGTATAGGGACTCCACAGCAGGTCCAGATGTTCAAATCATCCTCCTCTTGGAGCCTCAGTGGCAAGCACCACTCGAAAAAGAAGTCATTAACACTCCTGGGAAAGTGTGCAAAGGCCAGGTAGTTCTCCAGCACACTTGCCCAGGCTCGTTCAGCATTAACAGCCAGACAGCAGCAGCAGGGGCTATCCATGGCAAGTGGCATTGTGTGGCATCTATCCAAGGCTAAGCTAGATCATGCCTGGCAGAACAGGCAGGTCTGCCTGCAATAGTTACACTGCCTGCACCCGCTTTGCTGTGGTTTCCAACCATGCTGCCAAGTTTGCAGGGGCTGGATGAAGAGGCCAAGGAGGAAAGAAAACACTGGTAACTCCAAACCTACCAGAAACTCTTTTGGTACAACAGTCCGTTGTAAGGCAATCCCATTTGTCTTATCTAACAACTATGAAATACAAAAAGTTCAGACGCCGATGCTGCAGACGGAGCTTGGATTTGCCTCAGAGCTAGGGATGGACACTCAAAAGCACTTGGTCTACAGAGAGCACACATTTCTCTCTCAAAAGGGTTCCTGACACTACAGTGTTCACCAACACAACCACACATCTGGCTGCAGTGTCAGAGGCCTCAAATGCTAATGAAACAGCTAATTCTGCCACCCAGTTGTGGCATTATTTTATTACAGCTCAAAAACCTTCTCTGTTGTCCAATAAGAGCACTGACAGAAAGCACGCTACTTAGCCTCAGGTCAAAGAGTCGTATTTAGAAGATGCTGGAAATCTGCCACCTGCAGCTGCATGAAGGTGGAAGGGCAGGATTTCCTCCCAAACAGGTCATGCTTTTTTGGGTCCTTTGTTCCTGGGGAGACGCTTTTGTTTCTCTTCATTTTTTCTCCTGCACTGTTAAACAGTTAAGAAGTATCAGCTGGAAAAAGTGAAGAAATACTTCCCTCTTCCTAGAGGAGCCTTGCACTGTTTCTCTGTGCTTTCCATTACACATGGTGGCATAGTGAGAGTCTTTCCCAGACCACCATCTATGAAACACCACCTCCAAACATGGAGACACTTCTATAAACTGTTTCATGTGGTAAAATTTCAGCAATGCATCCCTTTTTCCATGCATGAATGTACAAGAACAGGTTGGACTGCATCTTATTGCTATATGGTTGCTATACCTGTCTCCTGAACTTAGAGGGGGCTTCCTGTGGCCACATGTCAGCGGCATTAATCTAAGTCCTTTACATTCAGCATTCAAGTTCACAGATTTATACTATCCTACGCTTTCTTCTCACAGCTGTCAAAGACAAAAAAACTTCGAGCACTGAAGGTGCTTGGCCATCCTCCAGGTTGCATCCTGCTGCCACCAGGGACTGGAAGGGATTTCTCAACCACTGGAGTTTTCTCCTCTGGAACATGGTAACAAGTAGTAACAGAAAATGCATACCCAGCTTCAGATGCTGATGTTTAAGACTTGGCTATGCATAATTACATGTCAGAGCTGGCAACTCTACTGACATTATTTGAGTAATTCCCTATTGCCATCCCCTATATCCTCTTTGTTCTAAGTAGACTCATTGAATGCCCTTTGCCATCAGTGCAAATACTATCTTTTATAACTACATTTATTTTTATGAGCATAATACAGGCATGATGCATCATCAACAGAGTGTACACCAAATAAATAAACATTTGCTAGGATTTTAAAGCCAAAGAAGCTAAGTGACACTGATTAGAAAAGCCAAGAGACAAAATTGGACATGAAAAACGTGAGATTTTTAAATTAAGTTTGTTGAATGGACTTTCATCCCTCTGGTAAAATCATCTGGGAAACCAAGACAGCCAACAGGTTTGTCCAAAATCTATCCATATTCAAAGGTGAAAGACAGGCAAAAATAAGAAGGCACCACAGTGTCATTTAAAAAAAAACCAAATAGCCATCAGGATAAATGATAGCTTCATTTATCAACTTCATTTATCACAATGTTAAAAGTGGTGAAGTGTAGAAAATAAGTGAAGAAATAAACAACAGATTTTAAAAATTCAAAGAGAGCAGGGATAATTATTTTTGGTGATCCAGACAAATCCTAATACTGGCTTTAGAAAACTGATGCTGTAAGCCTTCTATTCCAACAGATGGAAAACAAGTGTTTGACAAATATAAGGGTTCCATATTTGTAAATAAACATTTCTGTTTTCCACAAATATAAAACATATATATGCATATGCACATATACAGCTTATGATGAAGAAGCGTTTCCCAAGTTCGCCAGCAACACAGGAGGCCAACAAGGAGACCTCACCGAAGAGGAATGTTTCAAAGTCAGGATGCCCTCTTAGGGCTTCTTCTCTGCTCTCCTTATGTGCTCTCAGACCTCCGGCCTTTACAAGCAGCCTGTGCAATTACGACAGTAACGCAAAACCAGCAAAGCAGGAGGACTCGTGCATAACCTGGATAACCTGACTGCAGTCCCAGGTGCTATCACAGAAAAGTTGGTAAAGGATTCAATTAATAACATGTCAGAGGTCAGGGAAATAATCAGTCTTTCAATCCAGTCCCACAAAATATGGGCCATTGCACGTACAAAAACCTGTATCTTTTGTTCTCGTGAGGCGAGGAACGCCTGCATCATGCCAATGCCAGACTGAATGAATGACAGTGCAGCCAAGATGAGCACCACGCACCACTGCTAAGGTGTGCTCTTCGAAGGGATTAAAAGCATTGGAATCATCTGTAGGGCAGCAAGGCCTGGGGGAGGCTGCTGCGATTCCCTTTTACAATTATTCACTGTGGGCTCTAATGCAGTGACCAGGAATGAGACTGCAGGGATGCAGGCACCACACAGCCGTAATGGTCTGAGGAAAAGCTGTGCTCAAATGCAGAGCAAAAGTGGGTTATTGCACGGAAAACATGAATCACAATTATAGGCAAAGTTTATTAAACTGAAAAAAAACCCCAAAACTGGAGTAATAAAGTAGCACTTCATCCATGCAATGCCAGAATGACTAATAGCTCCAAATTTTATTCTGCCACTATAGTAAAGAGAGATTAAGGGGTGTTTGTTTTTTTTTCAGCTAGTGGGAATAATTATGATCAGCATGACAAAAAATGTTAATCACTCATTTCCTGTTTAACAGACAGCCTGCTTCACCTCTGCCACTCTCCACCGTTACACCCAATTCATCACAAAGACTACAGCACTGTTTATAGAAAGCTTCCCCCCAGTTTTCTTTTTTTCTGAAACTAAGCTGCCTTTTATTGACATTTGTTACCTCTAATGAAGAGGTACAAACGTATATACATGCTAAATTTATCTATGCTAATTAGACCAGCAGATCATCTTAAAAGGAACATTGGAAATATGTTCTTACCAATAAGAAGCAATAAGGTAAGAAATAGGCCAAGGTCTTAAGTACAAATTACAGAGGTGAAAACACATCACAGTCAGAAAATAGGGCTGATTTTTTGCATTGGCCTTTGAGTGCACACAGAGAACTTCAAAGAAAAAAAACAAAGATCAAAATCCCCAGATATGATTACTCAAAAAGCTTTAACTGGTTAAGTGAAACAACTGTAAAGATCCCTGCCTGAGAAGCCATGTAAGTTTTACATAGTGAAATCCCTGCGTAATGGCCAAAGCAAACCTTTGCCACTTGTGTAGGTAAAGGCACAAGTAAACCCAGACCTGTAAGTTTGGTTTCAGTTGGATACTTTACTAGTGAGCCACAGATCTTCATTTTCATGAACTAAGACTATTTGCTTCCATAAAATCAGTGATAACCGAAAGGGTTGGAATGGTCCTCATGACCTGACAGACTTACAAGCAATGTGCTACCCACAACAGTCGAAAACAAGTTAAAACCAAGGCAGGTAAAGCAAAGCAGGATGCACTGGAGACACGGGCTAAATTCGTGACACTTGCCCCATCCGCTGTGCTGCCCATGGGCTTGCCATGCCTGGAGAAGCTCAAGGGCTGTCTATACTTCTGACCTTGGGAAGCAACATACCAAAGGGGATATACAGATCCAACAGTATAAAAAATTGTGTTGACTGAGCCTTTGCGTAGATTATTTTAAAAAAGGAAATCCATCTCATTACACTTGTATTAGAATAGCAGAGGGAGTCTTTTCATTTAGCAAGCAAAGGACTAAAGGACTCACATTCTCTGGACATGAATGTCACTGAAACACCAGTTTTTCAGAAACAAAGAGTCAATGAAAGCAGCAAGCTTCCTTTGCAGCAGGGTTAGCTGTGCCCCACAGGAAATCCCTGGCTTGAGGAAACTGCAAGTCTTGTGAAAAGAAGGGCAAAGCCTTTTATTTACAGGCTGAATGGTGTCTTGGGTTACATTTCACTACGCATTTGATCTTTATTTTGACTACTGCAAGTGCAAGGATAAACTAGCAAAATTTCAGTATAGTCCCCAAAACTACAAGAAGAAAACTAAAAGAGAGTTAAGTGGAAATTTTTGTTTGCTTTAGGACATCTTTAGAAACTATTTAGTGCATCTAGTGGTTAAGATGCTGAAGGTTTCACATGTGTAAGGCAAGAGTGTCACCTTAAAAATAGCAACTACCTCATGGATTTCACCTAATGTTGTAAATATCTGATGCTGACACAGTAAACAAGAGAAACTGAGGAAAGAAGAAAGGGTCATTTCGCTTTCTCTTAGTTTCTTTTGCATCTGGATACAGTCCAGTACATAAAGTCAGTGTTTTACTATTTATGTTTTCTCTATCCAATTCACCCTTTATCTGTCTCATACATAAAAAGAAAATAAAATATAATTTTCCTGTTAACAAAAGAGTAGCAGAAAAGAATTTTTTCTTACATTTTTATTAAAACAGCTTAAATAGGACTATATTTAAGTTCTCTTTAAACTCCTGCATATCTGCAAATATGTAAAGGATATTGCTTTATGCAGTCAATATTTGTTCATTTTTTCTTTGTGTTCTGTTTTTATACTCCAAATTCACAAGTAACAATTATATATTTTCAATTACTCCTCTTTTTACACCCCAAAGAGGTACCACATAAACTAGGTATTGTGTTTCTCCCCAGCTTCTTAGAACACAGTTTGCCTTGGTACTTATTTTCCCCCACCAGAGAAGCAGGTCAGACCACCAGCACACTCTCCTCGGGAGAGCTTTTTCCAATTCAAGTTTGCTCCCACAGCCCAGCAGATTTTACGTAACACAATTTACTACTCCAATGCCAGCAAAAAACCCTCATCCAAATTTCAATATAGCCTTTGGCTATATTCCAGCCTGCCTTGCCCCTCTGCAATCTCTGGCCAGTTGCAGCCACCCTCTTTCAAAAGGTGAGGTTTATACTTAAAAGGGATTTTAGTTGATTTTCTTGGGACTCCGTGGACTCCTGATGGGTGGTTGAGCTGTTCGTGCCAGGGTCTTCCTCTCAGATGTTGCTTTCTGTGACGTTCTTCAGGCTGCAGTTCAAGAAACACTGGCACTCGTCACTGGTTTTTATGACATCTGCTCAATATTATAAAGCCAGAGTCGTCCAATCTTGCAAAACATGTAGCACCAACTCTGAACAGTTACCCCCAGACACGCTCACAATTTTCATTAGGCTATGGGAGACAGAGGACTATTTCTCAGAGCAAGATGGGCACCCAGAGGAGGGAAATCTAAAGGGCAATTTCTTCCCTCACACCCATTTTGGAAGCATTCCTAGGCCCTCACTACTGTAGGCTGTGCTCTGTACTTAACAGACCCTTATTAAATCAAAGGACTATTTACAATCTACATACTGGCAAGTCCACATTCCCATAGAATGTCATCTGGCAACAGTGACTTGAACCATCAGCTCTGTATTTATTTGCTTTCCTCCTTCACAAACAAGAAAAATAAAAAGGACAAAAAAAAGCCATGTTTTTAATGGCAAGAATGGAATGAGCAGAGTAAAGCCCAAGAGCTCGGACGCACTAGCACTCATCACAATACCCAAATATCCTATTTTTTATAAGCAGTAAAATATTACAGTGAGGACAATGAACAGTTTACGTACACACCTGCTGCTCGAGGTGCAGGACCATGCTGGACACAAAACAAAACAGCTTCCAGAGCAGGACACACACAAAAATGAGCTTTGTTAGGCAACTGCCAACTAGGTCTGATTAATTTCCCCTCATTACTATTTCTCTTCATTTGATACACACAAGGAAACTGGCCTTACCACAGCTGCTCAGACATCAGACTTCACTCATTCTCCCATTCCCCTGGACAGAGCCTGACACAGGAAAGCTCTGGCACAAGCTGCCTTTTACCAGGTGGAATAGGCGGTGGCCCAGGAAGGACACTGTATCACTCTTACCAGTTCAGAAAAGAAAACACTGTTTTTGAAAAGCCTCCCCTCCTCTATGCTAATCCCTCAAACCCAAAAAGCTCTTACCAATTTCCAGATTAGGCTCCCTCCGCCTGGAGTTCACAGTCTTCGTGTGGTGCAAACTTCACCATCATTGCGCCAACTCCCCCTCCATGAGCAGCCCATGTGTAAGCCTGCCAGCCTCGATATTCAGATTTAAGGATTGCACCAGTCAGATTCCCAAACACAAAGCCTGCCAGGGGCCTCCCATCCCTCCCATGCTTTTCCCAAAGATGACAAAGGCAGAGGAGCTTCCCTCCAACTTTCCCCAGATATGCATTAAAGCACATTAAGGCAAGAGCACAGCTGACATTGGGAGCTAAAATGCTCTAAGTCAATTCAAAGGGTTGCAACAAGGAAGTCTTAAGTTACTCTACAGGGACTTGCTCAGTATTTGTCTCCTGACAGCTTTTGCTTCTTTCAAGTACTGCTGTTTAGTTCCTCCTCTTGCAGACAGTCAGAGAGAGAAGCAACACAGTCCCCTGTGCAGCTCCAAAGATGCGCAAACTCTTTAATTGAGCTGGTAAGAATAGGCACTCGTTTAAAAAAAAAAATTAAATTTACAGGACATTAACTTACGTCAGATTAAAAATAGCAGGAATGTCAGCAGTAGGAGCTGTCATTTGCAATAGCTATCAAGACACAGGAAGTTATTTATTCTGTGGATCACATAAAGCCCTCTTTAAAAACAAGGATGAAACAGAAAAAAGAAAGCATGTTTACTGAAGCATGTTTTCAAATATTATTTATCTAGCCAATTTTGTTTATGAAATTTTATAATAATTTCTCATTGATACATATTTGGGTTTATGTCCACAGATCTGTTAAAATGCTGGAAACTGCAGGAGACACTGAAGTCTTCACTGCTCATGTTTAATTTTTGGACTATTTTCAGTTTTGAAGATATTGCAGGGAATTTTCACACATTTTCATTTGGTTTTAAAAAGAAATTTAAGTCTTCCCCCGGAAAGTCAGGTGTTTTCAAGTATTTTGTTTGTTGATTATTCATGTAATCATAAATTACGCAGAGTATTTGGCATGCCACGCCTTTCTCTGTTAAAATATTTGTTTTTACTTTTTCAATTATTGTTTAGATCCTGGTCATAACATGCTCCAGTTGTTTTGAAAAGCAAAGAGGAAATAAGCAATATTTTAACTTATATCACACTGTAACAACATTAAGTGCCTACACAGCAGTATGCTGCCTATTCAGTATTTTCAACTTTCTTCCGGTTCGCTGCTGGCTTACAACAGCAAGATAATTCACAGTTTTACAATTTTGCAACCTCTAAACACAGATTTACAAGCATGCTCAGAATGAAACACAAAGAGGAGCAAGACACAGGATGCCAAAAAAGAAAAAGAGGGGACAGAATATAAAGTAAACATATTTGCTGAAGGCTGGTTTTGAAATCATAGGAAAGCCAACAAATCTCTTCTGAGGTCAGCTCACATGCAGGCAGGCATTGCAGGTAACACAGCTGGACGAGGCAGAGCCCCAGCAAGGCACTGTTTGCCTACATTCACCCTGACACCACGGCAGAGTTAGGAAAGAGACTTTGAACTACGTGCCGTCCCTGCTGCTCAGCAGGATCACGGTCTGCAGTGGATGTGATTACTAAACCCATCGTGACCCCTGGGAAAATGCCCTATGGACTAGAAAAAAGAGAGACATCATTCCAAATGCCACACAATTCATACAAAACAGTCTCTGTGACAAAGCAGAAATTACAGAACTACATTTTTAAAATGTCTCAAGGATTTTTTTTCTACAGGTGTAAGTTGAACACTGTTTTTCAAGGATTCAATTATGATGGAGAAGGATTTCCATCTCTCCTCTGTTAGTGAAGTCTTAGGAAGTCTTAGGAAGGAGAGGGAGATGAAGAAAAGAAGAAACATTTCTTCCAAGACTGGCTTTGTAAAAAAGGTACTTCCAAAACTCAGTTTTGGAGCAATGCGTGAACGATCTGGACCCAGCACCTTGAAGATGTCTATGCACCAATTGCAGTTTTAAGGAAGTTTAGTAGCACTCAGACACTCCTTTTAATAAAATTCTCAAGGCACCAGCAAAGTTCAGGACCTACCACTTTGAAACACATTTCTCAAATAATGGGAACTGGCAAAGCAGCGACAGGCTCAATCCTCCTTCTTCCTCCTCTGACAATTATTCAAGGACCCCACACTCACTCATCCACTACTGTCTACTTCCTTCAATGCCAAGCATTTCTGGGGCATCTGATAAGGAAGTGCAGTTATCTTGCTCAAAGTTGTCGTAACAACAGCAGCCATCCCACATACACATGTATATATCCAACACGTTTAACTGATTTTCCAAGGAGAGTAGTAGCTAAGTAATTTTGACAAGAAAAAAATACACATTTGTGTTCCACAGCTCTTTTAAAAAATTAAGGAATATTTTAAACTGAAAAGATTGGAGGTTTTTCCAATTATCACCTATTTCTGTCTATTTTTGTGTTAAGTTTTTTAACATGAAAACATTCAAGACACAGTGTAATCAACCAAAATATTAAGATACATATTCACCTCTGAGGAGAATTGAGGAGAAGCCTGTGATTTGTGCAAATCCCCTGGCGGCAGTGATTTCTGTGGGTGGCTAATAAACACCACAGAAACACATTTAAAGCAGATTTAAAGGCCTTTTTACCTTAAGAAAGGACTTACCAGAGAGCAGCAGTGACAAGGCACTTGCTTTCTGGCACAGCTAAAGGGACACCACAACTTTTGCATCAGCTTGCTTGACTCCTCTATGCTGCCACAAAGGCTGCCCCTTTCTCAAACAGCCCAAACCATGAGGATTTCTAACTTTTTTAATCAAGTCTATTGACCAACTCACGTCCTTTCTACCGTAGCTATTCTCAGCTTCTAGCCCACATACTCCTCGGGGCTCCAAAATACTTCTTAAATCCTTCAGAAGGCAGCCAGGGGAGGTAGCGGCAGTCAAATGTCCTCTCTCTGTTTGCTCTGGCTTTCCTGTAATCCCGGCTTAAACACACGTGCACCACAGGAAGAAAACAGACAATTTTAAGTTGCTGACTCTAGAAAAAGAGCAAGAACCATCTAAGATTAAACCTGGCCCCCAGACGTTGTCAAAAGGCTGACTTAAAGGATAAGGCCAAAGAAGATTAACTCCAGTACGATGTCAAAGTACACTCAAACAGCAACAGCTTCTTGACAAACACTGAGGGGTTGTAAAAACCAGAACATTTGAGAGGAGAATTCATAACCCTGCAGTCTGTGCCTGAAGGAAAGCTCCCCCAACCCAGGCTCTGGCACCTGGTAAACTGCAGCAAATAGTAAGCAAATAGGTTGCAGTGATGCAGCACAACTCACTGAGCCCATAACCAGAAATGTAGACAACCCAGACGACTTCAGAATAAAAAAATCCTCTGAGAGACACACTGTCTAATGGATAACGTGACATTGCCACACTTCCATGCACTATGGGACCAGCCAGTTCTCCTTTCATCTGACAGCAGTCAGGGAAGAGATACAGCAGCAAAGAAGTGCCCAGTTCATCCATCAGCAACGCTAGCAAGGTGCAGGGAATGAGAGGGATGCTCCAGCTGCCTCCTCTCACTCCTGCTATAAGGAGCAAAAGGCTTTTGGAATGATTCCTATGAAAAGCCTATCAGCTCCTCACACTGAGGGACCAAACAAGAACAGGTCACAGGTCAAGAAGCTCTACCAGTTTGTGGTTGTCTTCCCATGAGAGTAAAAAGACATGACAGGGATAACCCCCACTACCACTATTAACAGAGAAGACCACAGCTTTAAAGACCACGGGTACATGAAGCTGTATGTACAGCAGTTTCATCACAGCTGCTTGACAAGCCACAGTAGATACCAATCACTTGGAGGGAAGCAATATTGACTGCCAAGCCAGGAAATGCTTCCCTGAACACACTGGGCTGTCCAGCTCTTCTGAGGCAGTCATAGGCTTATGGGGTGGTAGGAGCACCTGCCTCTGGTAGGGGGTCTGCCACTCAAATTAAGCTGTTTCTGCTTCAGATGAAATGAGGAACTTGCAACCTCAGCAGCAGCTTGAAAATAGGAAAGCTGCAGCTTCAAACAGACAATGGGAGAGCACCCCATGAGAGCTTCAGCCAAACACAATCCCAATTCCCAAGCACCACCCACTAAGAAATTCAGCCAATGCAAGGACAGTTTCCCCAAGGGAAGATACTTCTCCACTCCTCAGCTGCCATGCCTGAATCTGCACACTGGACTCAAGCCCATCAGTGACCAAAATTTTCCTCCTCTTTCTCCTCCTGCCCACACCAAATTTAGCTTATTTCTACTGGAATGATGGCATCCCCAACATCAAGACTGAACATTGGCACTTCCCTCAGTGAAAGAACAAATTCCCCCACATGATAAAGCTGCCAGTAAACAGGTTTCAGTGATTCAATATACAGACAAAACTTACCCGGACTCAAGTCAACAGAAACTTAACATTTATTTCTCTATGTTCAACACACATTTTTCTATTGATGGCATTAAAATACAAAAATTAACGTTGCTATTTAGAAAAGGGTCCAGGGAGGCCTCACTGAAGCCTTTCAGCACTAAAAGAGAGCTTTTAAAAAAGCTGGAGAGTGACATTTTACACAAGCAGATAGTGGCAAAACCAGGGGGAACAGTTTTAAACTAAGAGGAGAGATTTGCATTAATGTTAGGAAGAAATTCTTTACCCAAAGGGTGGTACGGCTCTAGAACAGGTTGCTCAGAAAAACTGGATGACCCATTCCTGCAGCGTTCAAGGCCAGACTGGATGGTGCCCTGGGCAACCTGATCTAGTGGGTAGCATCCCTGCTGATGGCAGGTTTGGTTGGAAACAGAGGATCATTAAGGTCCCTTCCAACTCTTCTACGATTCTCTGCTAGTTCTACCATATGAAGATCTGCTCTGCTTTGGTACAATTTTTTCTTTGCTTACATTATGTTTAAATCTTCTTGTTTCCTTTCTTTCCCCCCCCTGAAGATTAGTTTATTATCCATTCTACAAGCCCCAAGGTAAGAGAAAAGGCAGTAAAAGCAGTATAAAGAATACCTGTGAAGATTAAAGACCACAGTGACAATGGCAAGTCACACACACAGAGAAGGCTGACACCCTCACTGGTGTTTTGGGTTTCCCTCCAAGATGCAGCTCTCCACAACGAGTTGAGACACAAAAATCTGTGACACACAGTAGGCTGCCCTCCCTTATCTACAGCACCATTGGAAAGAGGCACTCCCACCAGCCTGGTGCCTGCTTGAGGGTGGAAAGCTGGAAGGACAAGAGGAGGGAGACAAAGAGGTGCCTGGCACTTTTGTCAGAGGTTCGGAAAACACTGTTTTCTCTCGGGCAGAGAAGGAAGCAAACAGCAAGCACTGCAAGCACCATCCCTCAGCCATGGCAGCATGCACGCACATGCACACGCATTTCCTCTGGCTTCGGGAAAACAATGAAGTGTGGGGAGCCTGGCTCTTATATGAAGCACACACCGGCTGTATATAAAATAAGGAAAGCAGCTGCTTCAAAAGCTCAGTCATGCTTTTATCAACAGCGCTTTAATTAGTACCCATCTGCTTCCTGTTTTATACTACAGAAGTGACTTTCACCTGTTCCAGCAAAACACCCCTACCCCCAAATGGAAGTGTGCACACACACACACACACGAACACACACGAAAAGTTCACAAACACTTCATGCTTAAGTAATTAACATCTGAAATCCTTGTTCTGAGCGTGTGGAATACAGAACTGCATTTTTTTAAAAAAACTGGGCTTTGCCTGAGCTATCAGATTTCACAGCCAACACCTTTAAATCACACACCTTATATGTTTCACCATTTAACTCATTGGCACTTGGGGACCCAAAGGACACTGGAGCCCTGTTGTACTGGCACGGCACTACGGAGAGGCTGACAGAGGGCTCGCAATGGAAGTGTGGGCTTTTCCTGAGGTCCGTCACACACATGAAAGGATTTAAATAAACAATGGCAAGGCTGATAGTTTGAATCCATTCTTAACTCACCCCATTGTTTGAAGAGAAGAAACAACACGTAGAAGAAAAATATTACTGAGGGAGGAAATAGCTTCACCTTTGAATTTCCTGACATTTTTCCTCCCACGCTTTTCCCCTTCACACGTCAATTATTTATTTCTTTTGCAGGGAGAAGACAAGTGAAAGTTAAGTACACCAGCACAGCTACGTGCTGTCAGACCTGCCCACCTCTCCTGCACAAAGGAGCTACCAGCGCTTGAAAGCTTGCCAGGAGCAAGGTATCCAGAGAGCAAAACAAGAGGAAGCAAAGCACTAGGAGAATGAATTCCTTGCCAATGACTGAGTAAGAAGCATCGCTTGCCTGCTCCTAGGCGCAGCTGTAGGAATGGGGAGAGGGACGAGCACTGAAAGCAGAAGAATTCATAAGGTCTCTACATGAGTTTTTTCAGTATGTCAAGCCTTCTCAAAGTCACTCATCACAGAAAAGAGCTTTTCTTAGCACACCTTTAGCATCAGCCACCACCTACAATGCTTATTTTGCCAAAATAAACCTGGCAACCACACGACTCATGCTCCAGTTTTGGAGTGGGAGGAGATAATTCTCTCTTTACAGTTAGAAACCTCATCTGCAACAGCGTTCCCAGATGCACAAAGCTGACCTAACTCAAATAGAGTTTTCTTCCATAGCATCTTGGAGCTGCTTCCCAAGTTTTTGGATCTGTCTGTCTGCAGAGTTCACGAGATTCACCTGCAGAAGGACATTTTGGAAAACTGAGATTTTTTAATTTCCATTCATTTGAAATCTTAAATAATTTGATAGGTGGGGGATTTAACTTTTCAGAGACTGCCAATAACGGACAGCCATGAGAAGAGGCAAACATATACACTCCAGCAACAGCCATAGCAAGTACATTTATTCCAATTTCTTTCCCTCTCAGTGACATAAAACAGTTCTCCTGACATCCTCCCTATAAGGGAGCTTTTCCATTCATTTTAGGGGGTTGGAAGAAAAAGAGAAGGATAATAATTCAAATATCCAAAGACTGAAAAGTGAAAAAAAAATTCCAGTAAAAAGAATTACAGCAGTTACCCCTTTGATGTAGCTACTCGTGGTGGCAGCGTGAGCAATCAGCCTACAGCATCGTCCTGTGCCCCCTACATGATCACCCAAGGGGAGATCACAGTGCTGGCAACAGCAGAAGGGGCAACACTAACAACAAACACTGTTGATTTTAAGCCTCGGTATTCAAGGGAGCCTACAAGAAAGACGGGGAGAGATGATTTACAAGGCTATGTAGTGAGCGGACAAAGGGGAACGGCTTCAAACTGAATGAAAGTAGGTTTAGATTAGATATTAGGAAGAAATTCTTTACTGTGAAGGTGGTGAAGCACTGGAACAGGCTGCCCAGAGAAGTTGTGGGTGCCCTATCCCTGGAAGTATTCAAGGCCAGGCTGGATGGGGGCTCTGAGCAACCTCATCTAGTGGAAAGTGTCCCTGACCACGGCAAGGGCTTTGGAGCCAGATGATCTTTATGGTCGCTTCCAACCCAAACCACTCTATGATTCTGAATGGATACCCTAGGAAAGGTATTGGTAGCATATTGTTATTTGTTTTTGAAACCACACCAAAGTACCATCTATCTCTGTATACATGAAGAGATTTGTGCAGCATCACACAAATCTGATAAATAAGAATTTCCATTCAAAAATAAAGATCAAACCTTGTTTTTAAATCTCTAACTTCTAAGAGTTCACAGCAACTCTTCTGCTACCTCACTGTCTAGCAAGGCAGGATTTTGTACACTAGTGAAGCGGATAAGCTCTGTTGCTAGAGGGAAAAAAATCAAATGAAAACACACAGGTTTCCAAGCACAATGAATGCTCTGAGCATGTAAAATAGGTGAGAAGGGATCAAGGAAAATTAGCACCAAATGCGAGAACTCCAAACATTTCTCAGAAAAGTAAGGGTGGCTCACTTCTAACTCAATTGCTTCAAGGACAGGAAAAATAGATGCACTTATTTCTTGGTTTGTGTTTTGTTTTGTTGTTTGATTTATAGACTTTATTAATTGATAAACCTGAATAATCAATTTTTTCCTTAAAAAAAAGGAAAAATATTCTTAACCTTGTGTTTACACCTAAAAGATTACACCACCACTTAGATATTTCTCCATGATATCTCAAGCAACATATTACAAAACTTCATCCAGGACTGAAACAACAGATTGTCTCAAGAGCAAATGACAAAATATTTGCACCAGAAATCCTGGCAATGTTGATGCAGATGGGTTTCTGAAAAATGGGGTTCCAAGAATAAGTCACCCATGGTTCCAAAAATAAGAGTTAAATTCAAACAAAAACTGGATGTTCACTTTGCAGGGCACTGCAGGCCCTCCCCAGGGTCCCACCCTTGCCACACATGAGACATTTGCTAACCACAAGCCTCTGAAGTCTGAGCTTCAGCTGAGCACACGAGGCTGGGGAAATGCAACCAAGGCCAACATCCCGGCTGCACAACCCAGAGCTGACACACTATGGGGTGGTCAGCCACCTCACTGCCAACGCGCTCAGACCTGAGTATCGGGGCAGCCCCGACATCCATGGCCACCATCTGCAGGAGTCTGAGCTGCAGCAGGAGAGGAATCATCCCATCAAGCAGGGCCAGAACATCTCTGCCTGCAGCTGGAATGTGGGCATGCTGCTCAGGTCTCTGAGCCTGCCAAGGCACAGCTCAGACACATTCACCGTCCCCGAAGCACCGGGGCAGGCAGCGTGTGCGCAGAGGCACAGAGACATGTCACGCTCTGGCGGGGGGCACCGGAGCATGACTGCACCGCAGCACAAACAGATGTCTGAGAAGACTCTCACAAACAGGGATAGAGAAGCTTCAAACCTGAACATTATCTCTCCACCTCCCCTTTTATAAGGGGAGTCAAAAGCAAAGTTCATTAGATGGTAGTGACCTTTCTTTAAGTGATTCCTGGGCTTTGAGACACACTGCTTTCACACTTCTTTTTTTGGTTTTGAGAACCTTACTCACCCAGACTACTACAATCACTGTATTTTTTTGTTTGTTTGTTTTTATGGTCAGTAGCTACCGACCTGATAGGGAATTCCAGGATATTTTGCAGTAGGAGGAAGAAAATGGATCCTTGATTTAAAAGACATATTTAGTCAATTTATTTCCTACCCCTGAAATCTAGGGCCTTCAACAAACTTTTCACCATTAGCTTGTCTTCCTTAGCAATGGCCAACTTCACACAGATAAACACTGTTCATAAAGGCTATGCAAAGCTAGTGGTGTTTGGCAGGAGACAGGCACACATCAACAGTTCTAGCCGTAGATGAAAAAGCTAATACAATTTTTTTTAAATTTGGCACTCATCTGAGACCAAACTTTTCCGTTAGGATGACTAAACAACTGGCTTGAAGTGATTTGCATAAAAGACTTTAAAAAAATGTAATATGGATTTGAGGGAAGGAGAAGTGAAACAAGAATGGGATAATGACATTTCGTGATAACAGAGAACATTACAGTCTGGTGCACATAAGAAAACAGTGTCCTCCATTTCTTTCCCTCTACATTTCTCTCTATATATGAAGAAGGTAACAAAACTTTTTTTAAAGTATAAAATTCAGGGGTTAAACTTATAGCTTGGTCATACACAATAGTCCAAAGGAATGTGATAAGAGGAACAGAAAACAAACTCAGCATCTCATAACATCAGCAGATACAGTATACGTCTATATTTTTAGTTATAACAATTACAGATCCACCACACTGAAGTTTGTTCATTCTCTGACATAGCATAAATTGCCAACTTATGATCTTGAGTTTTACAGAAAAATCAGAGCTGTTGGTGTTACTAAAGCCATGTAGAATACACACAATTCTCAACATATAATTACTTCAAACAGCAATTAAACCAAAACTTACTTTCTGAACCCCAAAAAGCCAGTAAGTCATCAAGCTGATGACTTAAGAAATTCAAACACTTTTCAGCATTTAACTGGTTCTCCATCATATTCATCTTACTTCAGCCAAATACATTTACCTGTGTTGGACAGTTAATGTGCCATTTTTGTTGCTTCAACACATTTAAGACTAATTTATGCCACAGTGTAAATGTGTCTTCAAAAAGGACACACACAAGAAGGCTTGAATTAATGCTCATCCGATATAAATTTATTTTGAGCAGGTCAAAACACAGGGCATCCAGGCATTGCAATAACAATAAAAAAACAAGAAGAACAAATACAGTTCTTAGAAATTCCAGTCTTTTAAAAATACTAAGTACATTAAAATTAGCATTTCAGAGCCCTCTATGTAATAGTACCCAGAATGATAAAGCATTTTTAACCTCAGTTCAGTTATTCCATAATGAAGAATAACCCCTTAAAAGAGCTTGGATATTCAAAGGCAACATTTAATGGTCACTAAGTCCCTGTGACCACTAATGTATCCCAAAGTTTGATTCACTGCTAGTAAAACTCTGTGCTGTGCACAGCTGTGATGAGACATCTTTCTGCATCCAATTATAAAGATCATCTTATTTTTAAATCCATTTAACTTCAGTGTCATTTACTTATGTAGTATCTCAACTGTGGCAAGAACATGCTTCTGCTTTAGGCTACAGATAGCTGACACATTTTAAAAAGGAAGAGAGAAAAATTAGTTTTCTGTATTAATGCAATAAGACTTCTCGCTTTTTTCTCTATAATAATGTTACCTATATTACACTTCTCAAAATGGGGAAAAAGCATATTCTAGAAACTTAACTACAGCAGTAACTGGACTCACAGCCACCTAATCTTGCCAACTGGTGGCTGCTTTGCATTACAAACACAACCACAGACAGGACAGGGTAACACCAGTGGTGCCCAAATTAGGCTGGTCCTGGCACCAAAGCCAACAAGACCACACCAACCCAGCAACAACTACATCACTTCTCCCTGCCTCCAACCCAGCCACCAGCAGCTCTTGCCACCACAAGCACAAGAATGATTTGGGCAGTGTATTGCCCAAAAACCAGGGATGGAGTACACTGGAGTAGAGACACAGGCAGTTATGCCAAAATTCCCAGCAACCAAACTTGCTCTAGTTTATTTTCTATGGGCTTAATCTGTCTGATCTTTCTTGATAACCCTGCCTAAACTGATGCAGAGCAGCTTTGCAAAAAATAAATCACCCCACAACTGTTACCCTGGCACCCAAACCACGGCCAGGCTATGTAACATTTCAGACCTCTTCCTCTAACAGAGGTCAACTTACAAGACTACTTAAGATTTTTTTGTTGTTCCCTTTTACATGTTTTCACGTTAATACTTAAATCTGACTGAACCCTTTGGGCCACGGGGCTCCCTGTAAAAGGGAGCTGTTCATCCAAGTTCACCTACATAACAAATTAGATCTCAACATCATAGATCCACCATAATTTTCTTGTGTTACAGATTATCCCATCAACCCAGGGATTGCATCCCATTTTAGCAGGCCTTCTGCAGAGGAGGAAAACCAGCAGCCTCTCAGTCATGATGCTACAACTGGACATAGGAGAAGGCAGGAACAGACAACCACTGATATGGGAGAAGTTAAACCAAGGAGGGAACATGCAACAGCAAGGAGTAGCTGGAGCACACAAGCAGCCCAGCCTGTCACCAAGGTCTTTAAAATACTACAAAGAGCTGAAATAGGCTTTTGAATGAGGATAATGAAGCATTTTTAGAAGGTTTCTCTCCAACAAGAGACCACTGAAATAAGTTTTGTACCGGTGCATCAAGTAGACAATGGAGATAGATACTGCAAGCACTCCAGAGGCTGGTGAGAACATCACAGGAGTGAGTAAAAGTGGAAGAGAAAACAACAATAGGTTTAATGAGGCCCTGAAAGTGAATATGAGGCACTCAGATCAGATGTGACAGACAGGGCAGGGTGGAGGAGGTGGTTAGGAAGGATGCAGCATGGCCCAGTTAGGGATACGGGGTGGTGACTCTGTAACCACACTGTGAGTGGATACAAGCATGGTGCTTTCCTCATGGTTAGAGGCAGAGTTTAAACAAAAAACAGCTACTGAATTCTCAACAGTGATCTCCAATTTGCTTGAAATGTGCTTCAGATCCTCTAGCAAAATAGAAAGCAGTCCTCTGCTTTTATAACAGCACCTCACTACCTCCCCTTTTCCCTAGGGGATCACCATTTCTATGTTTTAAGAAAAGAAACACCTTTACTGTGATGGTGGTCAAGCAGTGGCAAAAGTTGCTCAGAGAGGCTGTGGAGTCTCTACCCTTGGAGATATTCAGAACCCAGCAGGATCTGGTCCTGAGCACAGCCTTAGCAGATCCAGATGTGGGCAAGGGGCTGAACCAGACAACCTCCCAGAGGTACTTTCCTGCTTCCATTACTCTTTAATTCTGTGGTCTCTCCCTTAGCCTGTCTCCACTGCTGGTGTTCTTATATGGCCTGGAGGCCCTACACTGCCATGGGAGGGATGGCCACGTACCTTGTCTTAAACAGCACTTTGATCCACACTGCCTTTCTGCTCTTTTGACAACTTGGCCCATGGCAATTCCAAAGGAATTGCACTCTCTGTATTTTATGAAAAGCATAAAAGACTTTCAAATACTTAAACGGAAGATTACAAGGGGTCTTGTGTTCCCAAACCACCTTGGACACTGACTCATCACTGTCAGAGCTTTCCAAAACCACGTCCAGTGTACTCTATCC
The DNA here is from genome assembly GCA_013397895.1 of Origma solitaria. Lineage (NCBI taxonomy): Eukaryota > Metazoa > Chordata > Aves > Passeriformes > Acanthizidae > Origma > Origma solitaria. The sequence continues at coordinate 87 of VZRL01005206.1, read as the reverse complement.
ACCCCTTGAAACAGAGCTGCCCCAGCACGGCTTTGGTCTACATTGCTCTGGAGCAGTTTTTGGTCAGATGTAGTAGGCGTAAAAGTT
>VZRL01005202.1:270869-289938 GCA_013397895.1 Origma solitaria | reverse complement strand
TTAGCAGACACCTGTCTATCCAACGAAGACAAGGTGGGGCTTAGTTGGACATCTAGCTGCAAAATAATGCAATCACCCTATATACAGCTTCCCCAAAAGTTGTTGCTATGTTTTGCAATATACTCTGAGATTCAACAGGAACATACAGTACCTCAATTCGTCTCTTTAGCCTGAACCCTGAATACTAAAACCCTGAATACTAAAAAGACTGAGGTTTTCCCCTTCCTGACACTGCAGATCTCATATTTTCAAAGCCTTTCCTTCTTCTATATTGGTGGATTAACAGAAAAAAAATCCAACTCAAAAACAACTAGATTTTGAACACACATAAGTAAGCACATCCATCCTGTGCAAAAAGAACCTCCTGCAATATAATATCAACCGTCAAAGACTTAACTTTGCTCCAGAATAACTAGATAGTTCTTAGTTGAAAACGTTAGAAATGAGAACCTCTTACTGAAGCCAGGCAAAGTGTTAGGGTACTTCAATCTATTACCAGATAAAGTCAGAATGAACAGTTTGTCTAAATACTAAAAACAAAGAACCTTTAAAGTCACTTCTGTATCTATTAAGCAAATTTGGATATAGTCATATATATATCCCCCTTTAAGTTTTCATATTTATTCAAGTGTAATGATGAAATTTTCAGCCCTCTATAGCTGATTGCTAAAGAAAAATATATTAGGCACCTTTAAAATTAATTTATTTCACAAGTCTCATTTACATTAGCAGTAAGTTCTTTTAGTAAAAAGTATTTAAGTATGAAAGTTTTTTTAAAAAAAATCATTAAAATACAACTTTTTAATAAAATCCAACAAGTTTTAAACATACCTTTCACATTCTCATTAAGTTTTCTCCATAAGGCACATGTATAGACATTTCAAAGGAGCAGTTAATCACAACTCACCAAATCTTTACAACGTTTATAAAACTCTTTCTTTGGAAAAGCACAGAATGGATAATATACAAACATAAATGGCACATTGCAAATTTTAGACAGAACTGTAAATGAAATCTTTATGCATACTACCCAGGCTGTGGTGACTTGCCTCCACTGGGGAATAAACTGTTACTGGATACAAAGTAGTGTTAAGACTACTCTGCATGAAGTATTTAAATGTACTTTTTGATAAAAAAAGTCCTGGAAGTTCCAGGGTAAATACAAATATTTCTCCAAATTTATTTTAAAAAACTTTCTAGTAAAAATTATTTAATATCCCAAATGCAAAAGGCAAGGAAAATACTAAACTGTTACTGGGTACTTCAAAAGTGGAAAAGTACAGTTTTCTGAGGAAAACTTACAGAGGAAAAAAGTTGCCTTTTAAAGCAGACAGTGGTTCCTGGTTTTAATTTACCCTAGACAGGATGAGAAGCATTTAATCACAGCATCCCTTTAAAAAAGAAAAAAAAAAAGTCAGTTAAGATATTTGTTATTTTGTTTATATACATCTAAACCATTACCTATTTACAGTTACGAATATGGCAGAAACGAAAGACAGGTATCAACAGTTTATCAAATACAGGATCTGTGTGAGTGCTTCTACCAAACCAGCTATAGCCCAGGCTTCAGCCCAGTCTGTACCAAGGGTGTTCCACGCTGTCTACATTGCAGCCCAGGCTGCAATGCAGACACAGTGTTAGGAACTGCTCTGCAGCACATGGGGAGGCTGAGCAAAGGGCAGAGCCTGATTTCGCAAAGGCTGCCCAGCAAGGGCACAGCTGAGGAGCGCCAAAATCCACAGCAAAGCACCCATGCCAGGACTCCAAGCCACACTGGAGTTGGACCACCACAGTGCAGGAAATAAAGCACAGGCTGAAGGGTTTTAAAGTGTGCACTGACAGTGCAGGAATGGAGAGAGCTGGTTCAGCCTTCAGGTTTGGAAGATCTGGAGGGTTCTATTTTTTCAATCAACAATAAGCTGTTTTCTGACTGTTACACTCGTATCACCCACTTTAGTCTCTTTTATTTTTCCTTTTCCCAGAAAAGTAATAACTTCTTGTAGAGTTGCTAGTCAGCTTGAAAAATGAAGAAACATACTATCACCACTCAGCTGTATGGGTTTTGGTTTTGTTGCATTTGTTTTTGTTTTCATTTGGGTCTGGTTTGGTGGGGCTTTTTGTTGCCAGGCCAACAGGAGAGCTACCACTAATTAAAGAAAAAACAAACAGAAACTAACAACTCCCTCCCCCCAGGAAACTCATGAACAAGTAAATTGTTTTGAAGATCAAACCATAAATGGAGTTAAACCAAGGAATGGTAATTTTATGAAATCAAGAGAAATGCATACTTTAAACAAATGACATAATACTATTCTCTGGCACTTAGCATGGTTTAGATCATTGTTCCCGTAAGAAAGGCAGCCTATACAACAAATTTATGATACCTCTCCACATAAGCAAATAACTCAATAATCCCTAAAGAAATCACTGTATTATTAAAAGCAGTTTGTATAAAATTCAGTTCTTTGGCTCATAAAATCTAATAGATAAATAAACCCAAAGAAATTAACTGATGCATATACCCTAATGTTTTTCTCCTCAGAACTTAAAAGTACTGTTGGTAGGGAAGAAAAGGTTGGAGAGACCAGAAGCTCAACTTGCTTTCTCTACAGAGCAGACTATTGAACAAAAAAGACAAAAAAAGGAATGAACCTGCTAAGATTGTCTCATGGCCACTGGAACTACAAGAAGTCAGAATACTACTTTTGACTGGGTTAGTCTGAGTTGTCAGAAATAGGAAAAAGACAATTTGAAGCCTTAGCTCAGTTAAAGTATTTTATCCACTGTAATTATCAACTATTATCTTAAAAAATCCTTCCTAGACGAAATCTGAAGCTTTAAAAAAAAGTACAGATTTTTTGGCAATGTGACAGGAAAATACCTGATGAAAGAGACAGACAATTCTTTGTATTCTTTTTCCACCCACTTCTACTACAGAAAACCTCATTCAATTATATGGAAGTGCTTAATTTTTTTAAAAATCACATTGTTGGAAAGACCAAACTGTGTTTTACATGAATTATTGAAAAAACAGATTCTTACATTTGATTACTTGCATGTGTTTTCACTATGTGTTTGGTCTGCTTTCAGTCTTTTTTGTACATACAAGAAAGAAAGAAAAGAGAGAAGCTTGCCAGAATGAAAATAAAGACAAAGCGTTGCCTTTGCCCCTCCTGAAAATGATGGAGGAATTCAGAAACAGAAACAGAAGCTGACACTATATGGTTTGTTTGCTTTTAACTAGGACCTCAGATCCATAAGTTACCTTTAATTTTAGGACCAGAAAAGTCACTATTGTGTCACTGTATTGCTAAATCATTGGAAAATTTAAACAAAACATTGATTTATTTTCAGTGATAGAAATTACACAGAAATTTATTAAAGAGAATTACTATGTATTATACTTCTATTCTAAGCTTATATTAAGCATGACTTTTAAGTTCAGCTATGCCATTTTCCAAAAATTAAAAGAAGAGGGAAGATACTATGTTTTTCTGCACAGCTAAAGTACTTTTTCCCCCTCCCCAGCATAAAGGTAACTGACTTTTGTTAATGTGGAAATTATTATGCAGACTCACCTTGCAAAAGGAATATAAGACAAACTATACCTGAAAAAAGAGGAAAAAAGAGTATTTGCAGAGTGTTCATGTCTCTCCTAGAACCAAATTATTTCACTTTAGCCCAGCATTAATAAAAGCAACCTGTTGTAACAAAATTTTAAACAAGATTACCTATCCAATTAAATGCTTACCTGAGAAAAGATGACATGTTTGGATAAGAGCTAAACATACTGACAAGGATTAGGTGGTTTAGTTTTTCCTTGTTTGGTTGGTGTTTTTTGGTGGGTTTTTTCTTTTTTTTTATATTTTTTCTTTTTTTTTTTTTGTATGTAGTTCATAACTTCTATTGCACATGAACTTAAAGAAACCAGACTTACTACTGCCAAATCCAAAAGGAATAGAGATTTCTGGGAAAACTGTATTCAAGATGACAGAGAGCTTTTTCTAGTTTAAAAGACAATCTAAATTACTATGCAAATATACATCTAATCATATAATTTATGTAACTAAATACAGATACATGCTGTAGTATGAATAATATTCCACAACTGTGACACTGAGACAGCTGACAATTCTATTGTTCTCTGAAACTTGCTTCTCACAAGCCTCCAGGCAGTATTTTGTTCTCATGCCTGGCCTGATCAAACTCCAGGACACTTAACAAGTGTGAAATGCCTGCTGCAAACACACAGAGCACAGCCTGAGCTAGCAGTCTTCCCTCTATCGAGTGCCATGCCCAACAGTCCCTACCCTGAGCAAATGGTTACTTGTTCTCAGACCCGAGTTCAGTATAGACTCTGTGTATTCAGGGCAAGTTCAAACAAGAACTGTGCCCACCTTGGGTTGCCTGAGAGTTAGCACCAAGTAATTCACCTGGGGCAAGGACATAAAGTGTGCATCTCTATGGAGAAAGCAGTAACTTCCATGACTTCTGCCAGGCTTGCAAAGCATTCACCTAACTTCATGCACACATTGCCAAACCCATCCCTGAGTGCACTCAGATGGTCATCACAGTACCTGCTGCACTAAATTCACCCTCTCACATCCACCCACTCTTTACCCAGTGCCACTGTATATCTCTGGCACAGGACATACCCTGTGAAAATGTTTTTTTTTTTAGTTTCTTGCACTTCCAAAATGAAAAATTAGTTAGAATTCAAAAAAGAGGAGATTGTATTATTACTTTCAAAACACAGAAAAAGCATGACAATTTTTTTCATATATATTCCCTTTATAAGGCTTCAGATAAGTTCACACATTGCAGAATTCACTTCAAATTACCATTTTTGCAAAACGATTGAATACAGATTTAGCTGGAGTTACACAACCTAGCTGAGAAAAACAGATTGAGGCTAGCATTTGGGCACACTAATATGTGAATCATATATATAGGTTTATAATCATGCGGGTGTTGGGGCAGGGAGAAGAAATTAAAAGGAATTTTAAGAATCTTACCAGGTCATTGCCAAGAATTGCAATATGCAGAATAACATCGCCAAACCTTTTTTGTTCCACTAAGTAAAAATAAAGCAAATACTGCAAGTTAGTTCATTTTGCACCAGTCTATACTGTAAACGGCTGGAACAGTCTATTCAATCAAAAACTGAGTCAACTGGCAATGCCTAAATTTCCTTGTCTTAATTTGCTATTTTTTTCCTAAGAACTCTCCATTCATTTTATCCATAATTTCATTAGCATCATGCTATGAAAGCCTTTTCTAGCTTTTAAAACACCTAACAACAGCAGAGTTAACACTCACTCATGACACTGCACGTCTGCAAATATGGAAGTTCATTCCAGTGACATATTTACTTCTACGGAATGTACCTACAGACAGTTTTCAAGCTTGAAGATACTTCTGGTTTTTTTCCATGTCTTAACTAGATTAATGTTCCATATCCATGGCTTCTAAAGATGACTACATACTCTCTGATGCTTTGTGATATAAGCATGCATCACTGAAACAATATTTTAACTTGCTTTTCTTAGAGATCTGCTTATTCTAGAGATCTGCAGACTGAACCTGATGCTCTCGATTTTGTATTCTCATCTACATCACATGCAGGTGGAAGAATACATTTGCTTTACAGCCAGCGGGCTCATCACTCCACCTAAGCTCAACTGCAGCAGACACCACCACACACACGAGCTCACCTTTCCTCTACACCTAAACTGTATCTTAAAGCTACAATACAATTAACAAATTAACCAAGTTAGATTGCTTTCTAGAAGAAAAAAGCATTCTCACTTACCCAGAATACAGCACACAGAGTTAATATTAGGCAAAGCTGGGGAGAGAAGGAGAGACAAAAAAAAAAACCAAAGAATGAATACTCAAATACACAAAAAAGCAAATACAAGTAACCATTCCTATGTTTTCAATGGGCAATCAGCATTTGAAATTGACTTCTGGAACAAGCAGAGCCAAAGGCTGCCACAGTGACTATATGATGAACTCCATGTAAAGTGGTGTTTTCCAAAGCACAGTATGAGGTATTCACAGCCAGAAGGACTGGGACAAGTCTCTGAAGAAAGAGGAGGCAGGAGTTGACATCAGGAACCAAGAGGAGTATAACCAGGTGTGTGTACCTTTATGTGTTAGTTCTATTAAGAGGTGGGCTTAGATGATAAACCTTTTTTGAAAGGAATGAAGCCTTGTAGCTGCTACTCTCTTATTCCAGTACATACTATCATTTTGAACTTAGAATTCCTAACACCCATCTCTGACAAGAAAGATACGTGCATTGCTACAAACCCTTTATTAAAAACATCCATTCTCAATTACAGTATCTGGGAAATACAGGCTATGCCTCATCTGCCAGTACTTTTTCATCTTCTGACAGAAATGAGGAGTCCACTAGGGAGCAGTTGCCTCAGGTACAGGGAAAAAGCTCACATGAAGCTTCGGTAAGGTGCTTAGACACTTTAGGTGGAACATTACAATGATATGGTTTACTATGCCAAATAATCACACCATTCATGCAAGCTTAACCATCAGTTATAACTTTTCCACTAAATCTTATCTGGCTTCCTCCATTTGTCATTACATATAGCAGAAAACAGAACAAAACTAAAAATTAATTTTCATTTAAAAAAAAATTTCTTGGTGCTTTATTGAAAGGGAAAAAAAATAACAGACTCTTTTGAAATTTTCCAAATATGTTTGTGACTCCTGAACTGTTTACAATTCTAGCTTTGTGTTAGGATGGGGATTAAAAGTCAAAGTTTTCAAAACTTTAACTTTCCCAGTTCTTCTCTGTTTTACTGAAATTTCCATACTAAAAGTCTTAGCTCTCATCCAATGTTCATGTTCACTATTAGATGAAATCTTTCATTCTCTCTTTTCCCAACTTTGTTGGTAGCGTCTCTGCACAGGTTGGTCTGTAATGTTTTCTCTGCTCTCTGTTCTCTTTCCATTTCCCTGATGTGTCTTGTTTTAACAGCCTTCAAAGCGAGTTATTTTCTTTGTCATCATGCCTGAGCACGGTGGATGACAGGACCATCAGAGCAAAATGATTTTTGTCCCTGCTGTTTAAAGTTTCTGGCTTAGGCTCTCAGTTTCACTGCAAAAAGCCCACAGCTGTAAAGTGTTGGAGAAATCATGCTCAGCAAATACAGACTCTAGGAGAACTGGAGATATTCTTAGACGTTTTTAACTCAGACCTATGAAACATAACCTTCATAGGACTTGTAACTTGGGATGAGTTGTAAATAATGACAGAACAAAACAAAAACACTCAAACAAAACAAAACAAATCTCTTGAACAAAGCTTGGAATCTAAGCAAGGATCAAGTGACTTCCCCAAAAGATATGGGTAAACATGAGCTCAAATGAGATTATAACTTTTCTTTTTTTTTTATGTGGGTGTGTGAGAGGAAGAACATACAATCCCCATATGTCAGCCACCCAGAAAGAATTTATGAAGACTTTCTTACCCACTAATCAACTAGAAAAACAAGTTCTATGATAGGGAGAATAGGACAGCCAACTACATTTCAAAAATAAAAGTTGAAACAAATCAGAAGGAACAAGAGAGAAAAGTACAAAACAGAGAAGCAGAAAGGGCAGAAAGTTGTTTTAACTACCTAATATAAGGCTTTGGGATAGGAATTCTGATACTGGGGAGAAGGTTTTTTCCGTCCTCCTGGACAAAGAAATTATGGTCATGGAAATAAAGGAGCCAGGGATATCAAAATGGAGATTCTCAAAGCTGAATATGTGGCTTCCCAGACTCTGGAGAAATAAATTAATTTTCTCCATTGCTTTGAAAGTGTTGAACCACTGACCTTTACAGACCGAGCTTGCAGCCAACAAACAACTGTCAAGCTACACTCAGTGACCACTGACTTTTCACAATAGCTAAAAGGTCTCTCGCCTTGCTCTTGAAGAAAATATTTTAGAAAATAAATTAAAAATAATTAACTTGCTATTAGCATTTACTAAGAAATATTTAGCAAAGAACATTTTACTCCAAATGATTAATTAAAAAATCATAAACAACAAAACCACACACGTTCATAGAAAGGAGCTAGATGATCTTTGTGACATATAGAGCTAAACAGCCTGACTGTAATTTCTCAGCAGAAGGAAGAGGCAGACTGAGAAATAACCTTCCTTTAGAAAAGCATCAAATTTAGCTCTGAGGCTAAAGGAAAACTTTTTAATAAAAGGAAGCAAAGACAGTATATTTACCAACATCACGATCGTAGCTATTAATCGTTTTGGATCAAACATTGCTTTCAGTTGCTTCAGTGGCCCCATCAGGAAACACGTACTAATAGGAGAGAAAAAACAAAACAAATTGTAAATCACTTTCAAATAACTCTGTCTAAAAGACAGTAGGTAATTAACCAGTTTTCCAACATATAGATGACTACAAAGGCTTTAAAAAAAGATATTTCAGTGCTTAGCAACAGAGACTCACTAGAACAGAAGGTGAAATACTCCATGAATTTTGCCCTGGAAACAGTTTATGAGTCACCCTTGGTCACGAAATTCTTTCCAAAATATTACCATAGTAAAAAAAAGTAACAGGCAAATACAAGAACATTTATATTGGTTGAGATAAGAGAGGACAAAGTGTGACAAGGATATACTTAAGGAATAACAGAAGAGCATAGAAGCATATCAGTTTTCATGAAGTCTTTCACAGAATAAGAAAAAACACATTTCCACTAATAATCTGTTTGATGGTGCTGAATGCCATTTATAACTAAAGGCAATTCAGAAAGCAGTGCAGTTACAGTTAAATTTAAATAATGTTAAGAGACAAAATGGGAAGAGATTGAACAATGACTATAAGTAGCTCTACATGAATTTAGAGATGGGTGGGTAGTCAAAGATGTTTTGATTGTTATTTTAAGACAGCAAGCACCATAACACACGGGGAAAAAAAAAGATGAGAAAACTCAACTGCAGAAGTAAATGAGATCATATCCAAGATTTGGGGGAAAATAATAGGAACAAATATAATGGTTAGAGCTTTTTACATTATCAAAACAAAACATTATGCTGTAAATAAGTATAGCAGAAGGTTATCAAGTTGAAGTCTAGTGAATTTCGTGTTGAAGCTGTTATAAGAACTGACTTGCCAAAACAATGTCAGAATTACAAAGACCAAACTGCTGTAGAAAATTTCTCTTCAACAGTAAATTTTTTTACCCAGGCAGAATGCAAGTAGCTACAATCAAGATTACAGGGAAGCTCTACCTATTTTGGCCAAACTCAGCATGCAAAAAGGAAGGAAAAAGTTCAGTAGTTTGTATTAATCCTCCAGCTTTTTTCTACTCTGTGGTTAACTTGAAGGGAGAATGAAAACCATCAGCAACACCACATGCTGTACCTTTTCATGCAAAGAAATGCCATCTGAACTAAGAGCTCACAACCTCAGGAGTAATTCTCTGGCTTCAAATATTTGAGATGAGTCTCTTTCTTCCCTGTCTGCTTTGTAGAAAACACAACAATTTAATGAAAGATTTAAAATGCCTGTAATCTTGTGGTGGTCTGAATGCTCTACTGTAGGGCAGAAAACGTAGCTTAACTCTTTTACTAGTCATTCATTTTTATATGAAATGAAGCAGGGAAGAGTTTGATAGTTTCCTCCTGAAACCAATCATAAGCCTTCTATGACAAAAGAAATATGGGAATCCACATTCCAGGCACTAAATGGAACTCAATCTTCCACATTCAAATGTTCTCCTACCAGCAACTTTGAACATATATCTCCTTCTTTTTTTATCTTATATAGACAGACCTCAAATGTTCATTTAAATGGAAAAGTTTTCACAATTCAATAGAAAAAGAGAAGTTTTAAATTCACTGCAACCCAAACTAAATTTTTCACAGTATTTTTTCATCTTGTCTGCTGGGCCATCAAATTAAATTAAGACAAAAAAAAGGCGACGTGAAGAACTAGAAGAAAAAATTAGTTAGCTAGTGGAAGGATAGAGATGAGAAAAATATGGTGGTAAAAAGGAGTTAAGTTTAGGCCACATCAAATAGGCAGAAAAAACACAGAAAGCAAAATGCATTGTTTGTAATCTGAGTCACATTGAAAAGAGTGACATCACAAGAGCTTCTCCAGAGATGAGAAGAGATTCCATAGGGAACAGAAAGAAAGACTGGAAAAAATTCTAAACATCCTGCAGTTAAACAGGGTAATTTTTTTAGATACACCACATTCTGTAGGAGATACACTCATCACCCCTGAGAATAATCAAGTAAGTACCATTGTTTTCATGTTAGTGGTTAGAAAATGATAGTAAAAACAAGCTAGAGGGGACTAAACAGGCTAGTAAGAGTGGTAACTGCATTTTGGATTAAATACAGACTCGCAAATTAGCCTGAAAAAGTTGAAATCTGCTTGCCAATTTGGGACTGCGTTGTCATTCCTACTATTCTTAGAACACAGTTGCCCATTGTTTATATCTAAAAGTACTATTGAAGGAAAAGGGGGCCTCTTTTTTCTTCTAATTTTAGTTGGAATCCAGACTAAAGTTTTTCAGCACTCTCCTAAAAGAAACACCAGCCTGTAAAAAATTTCCTCTTAACTCAATTAGTACTAAATTTCTAAAATGCTCACTTCATTTGAAGCAGTGAAAACACACCCAAAGTACCAGGTAAAAACAACACAACAAAAAACCTCACCCGAAACCTATAATAAAGAATAAAGAGTAAGATAAGGGAAAGAAAGGCAAACACTTAGCTTTGCCTATGTCCAGTTATTAACTTTTTGTCTTGTTTCAGTATGAGATGGAATAGTTCTACAATTGAGACTCAATTTCAGTATAGAAATTACTGTCTCCTAACAAATTTGTTGAGGAAAAGCAGTACACCTTCACATTTCTCAAATGTTAACGCAATATTACCTGAGTTTTAACAGATTAACAATGCTTTGACTCAAGAGTTAAGTCACTTAAGTCATAGTGTCTGTGAAAGTCAAGACCACAGTCCATGGGATTTGAGTCCCATGACCATGCTTCAACTACACTAAGATAATCAGAAAGGGAGGACAAACAGAAATTGAAAATACTTTATGGACATTAAGTTGTTTCTTAAGTGTCTTTCAAACTGTGAAATAAAGTTTTCAATCCTAAGAGGCCCTGTCTGCAAATCTTTTAAAACTGTTATGTGGAACACTTCAAAGAATCAAATACAGAGTTTAAAAATACACTTTGAACAATTTTTAGATTCTGCCTTCTGCAGTCAAAACAAGGATCTCCTGAATGTTTCCTTTTTGAAAGAGTTTTCTTGGAAATGGGATGATCTCTCTATTAGCAGCACAAAGCTCCTTCCAGTAACAAAGTGTCCACATAGTTTGCTCCTGAACCTGAAGTACTTCTGTACCTGGCAGAAGGACTTAGCTGTAAAAGTACAAAACATTCAGCTAGCAATTTGTTATTCATACTTCAGATAGATGTTGTGATGTGCCTACAAACAGGCATGTAAGATAACTGATATACAACAAAACTATAAAACAAACAAGCTTTTGTTATCAGTATTTCAATATGAAATATGTCATTATACACAACATAAAGAGACACTACTTTAGAGTAAAAGCAAATGGAAATGTAGATGAAAAGGAGGGTACTTCCCTAATAACAATAACTAAGAAAACATACCTGGCTAGCGCAGCAATATTTCCCAGGGTGTAGAACACTGCAAAAAGTTTGATCCCATTTGGGAGCCACAGCAATGCTGTTCCCTATAACAGACAGGTTATTTGTACATTTGCAATCAGTTAATTCAATTTATTTAGATTTTATAGTCTATAAATACAACTTCGTACTATGGAGAGCATCATTCTGACATACACTAGCTGAGCATGCTGCAGAGCTGCAGCAGTCACTACTTAGCACACTTCTATTGCCACCTGCTGGCAAACAGTGTGTTGGTTTACTGTATTTCTAAATATTTTTACAACTAAGCAATGTTTGTTTATATTATTGAACACATTTAATTGTACTGTTTGTATTCTATTCACAACACTTTCACTTTTGTTACAGTGCCCCACTATGCATCCTACACCTCTGCACACAAGATAAAATGTCATAAAGCTGCACTAATATTCAACATCTCCTTCCACCAATCAACCATCCGACTTGCAGTCTAAATACACACTAAGGCTGAAGAGAAACTTACTTCCAGATATCTCTTCTTTCCACTAAACTTTAAAAAATCCAAAGCCTTCTGCTGATCACAGTCACCTATGATTATCAGGGAGAAAAGGGATCATAGAATGGTTTGGATTGCAAGGGACCTTAAAGATCACCTAGATCCACCTCCCACTGCAATGGGCAGGGGCACCTCGCACTAGATCAGGCTGCTCAAAGCCCCATTCAGCCTGGCTTTGAACTCCTCTGGACAACCTGTTCTACTGCCTCACAATAAAGAATTTCTTCCATATATCTAACCTAAATTTCCCTTTTTTCAATTTGTATGCATTACGCCTTGTCCTATCACTACAGCTCCTGACAAAGACTCCCTAGCTTCCCCGTGGGCCCCCTTCAGATATTGGAAGGCTCCACACAGCCTTCCCTTCTCCAGGCTGTACTGACCCAACTTTCTCAGCCTGTCCCAGCCTAAAGAGAGCCTCAACTAAAAGCAAAACAAACTGTGATCTGCACACTGTGTCCTGAAAAAACCCAACCAAACAAAAAAGCAACTGCATTCTACTCAATTGCAATTTCAGGGGAAATCTTTGTGAAAAGAAAGGAAAAGAGGGAGGAAGAAAGAGGGAGGGAAGTGGGGGGGGAAGAAAAAGGGGTGGGAAGAAAAGAAGGGGAAGAGAGGAAAGTTGGAGGAAAGTTGGGGGGAGGGGGGGATATGAAAAGAGGGAGGACGTCCCCAATGTTTTTTCACATCCTTCTGGGAGTTTCCATGCAGCTGAAACTGCTTTCTACTGCAAGGTACCTGTGCCAGATTTTGACAGACCCAAGCGATCAATAGGTCTCAACTCTTAACTGCAGGCTGGAGACTCCTGCCAGCCCCCAAAGTTCAAGAATGAACAAATGATTTGCTGACTGTAAAACCACCAGGAGTGCAGCAGGTTTTTCAAATATCAACACACAACCACAGTCATCACCTATTGATTTGTTGAGTGTGACAGGCTACACTTGTGGTTTTTTCAGCCTTTAAAAACCTTTCAAGCTTCCCCCCTCTTTTCTCCTTTTATTGGAGAGAATAAAAATAAAATGGGTACACACCTCTTTCCTAATACATGTTACAAAAATAGGGCATATTTTGTCAGTATTCAAACCTTTTAGTAAGACCTTTTATTACGCTACAATAAAAATGCTCTCTTCTGTAATTAGAAGAAAAATGGTCAAAATAATGATTTAGAGATCAACAGCCAATGATACATTTAATGTCCAGTTAAATAAATGTATACAAAATTTAGAATACAGGATAAAGCAAACACAAAATCACATAATAAGCAGGAATATGAATGAAGCTCAACTGTAGAATAGTAATAAAGCACAAGGGAAAAAACTACTTACAAGAAAAGAACACACAATGCCAGCAACAAAGCATATGGCAAACCATCTGACTCGAGTACCAAAGCTGAGTGTTGAGGCATCAAGGACCTTAACAGAAAGAGAGGAAAAAGAGAATATTACAAACCCAGCTTTGAACAATCTAAAGGATTCTTTTTTTTCTTTACCACTGAAATCCTTAATTTCAAACAAAATAACTTTTTAGCCAGAAATAATTATTTTACCTTGTTTAACAGCTGCTTAATTCTTTCACATTACAAAATTCTACTATCAATGTGGAACATATGGAAACATATTTACCAAAAAAAAAGACAAAACCCATAAAGGTATATCCTGGCATGCAAGCAATACTTTACTTTCAACAGACCTTCTTATTACCATACAACTGAAAATAATCACAGTTGTACCAAATCAAAAGAATGAATGGACCTTCTAGCAATTTGCAGAGGAATTAACCTATCGTGCACCACTGTAGGTTCCTATAGACATTACCACCTTTTCCCGTTACTACAGAGGATTCCTTGTACCTATTAATACCAGTATCCACTGCAAGCATTACAACTCCAATTACTGCTCCTTACAGGGTGAAGGTGTAGGCAGATTAAGACAGCTTGTCTCATCAGACTCAGCTAACTTGCTGTAAGAGAATATTTTACTTCCTGCTCCTCCAGAGTGACTCCAGAACCTAATGAGCTGAGCTACCTGACATAACTCATGACATGAGAACGGAACTAGCGTTCCCTCTATTCTGATGACTTGGCTAATGAGTCAAGCCAGCTCTGCAAGCTGTCAGAAAAGCAGTGGGGCTGATGTAAGGAAAGAGGCAGGACCATGTATCTGGCAGAAAGGCCCTTTCAGCAGAAGTGATTTGTTAGATATGCTCAGCTCATCTCCACCCATGCTATAAGACGAGCGCATTTCAGCTTACTCCAGATCACCACAATTAAATGTACTTTCAATTCTAAACTGGCCTATTAGTGAAATGCTGCTTCAGCTTACACAAAATTACTTTAAAAAACCAACTTTCCTATTTGTTCAGATGTCACAGGCAAACTTGTCCTCTTGTTATCTAGCCTACAGGTATTTTAATTGAGTCTTATTAACCAAATATACAAGTTAGGCCTTCCCCAGCCAGTAAGTATGATACTTCTAATTTCTTGAGAAATTTCTCTTTCTGAAAGTGGTAAGTGAACCAAGGAAATTGCTTAGAACAATTTCACATCTGTACAAATAAAGAATCTTTATCTAGTTTAATAAAAAAGTGCCACACGCACACACACATAAAGGTTCTGTGATGACACAACTTCCCAAAGGCCAGAAGATGCAGCTTACCTTGTTATGTCCAACACTTTATCCTTATGTATGCATTAAAGAAACAGACAAAAACAGTAACTGAAAGACGGATTAAATCATATTTGATAGTCATAGTCCTGAATGCCTACACATTTAAGAAGAGTAGGAATAGCTGGTAGGACACAGTTGAAGACACTCATTTCAATCGTGCCTTTAGTTACACCTATTCATGCAACTAATGACAAGCATACACACACAAAAAAGAGTAAAAATCCTTTCCATCCGTGTTCAGAAATTAAGTGTAGATAGGCCAATACTATCAGTAAACACAACACACACATTTCAGATTGCCTAAACACAGATGAAAATGATTTATTCAGGTACACCAGGCTCACTGCTGTCACTTACTGCTCTTCTACTTCTAATCTTAATATCTGACAGTGCTCCTGAAGTGACTACCAGGAGATTTCATTCATCAAATAAATCTGAAAACAGCTTTACCTTCATTTAAATCCCTAACAGTTACGAAGTGAAAAAAATACCTGTACAAAAAATAAGAGAACCACACAAAGGCCTGGAGCAAAAAATGCCACAAACCCCAAAAAGTTTGATACATTTCATGGATTTAACTCCTAAAAACTTAGATTGACAATAGATGCATATGAACTACAGGAAGATAAGCTGCGGCATGAGGGCCACCAGAGGACCCCAACATAGCATTCTGTGTAATAATAAAACTATACAAATTAATTGACATTAAAATGAAGGCTGATCCTCCAACCATTCTCAATGATGTCACTATTTATGTTGTCAAGCTGAACCTATTTAATGCAATTTTTGAAATCCTGAAACTGGGGATGCATTTTCTTAGTCCCTGATACCTAAGAGGACTGAGGGGAGACCTCACTGCAGTCTACAGTTTCCTCGTGAGTGGAAGCAGAGGGGTAGACACGGATCTCTTCTCCGTGGTGACCAGAGACAGAACCCAAAGGAATGGCCTGAAGTTGTGTCAGGGAGGTTTAAGTTGGGTACCAGGAAAAGGTTCTTCACCCAGAGGTGGCTGGGCACTGGAACAGCTCCTCAGGGAAGTGGTCACATCAGCCCAACGGCGTTCAAGAAGCATTTGGACAATGCTCTCAGGCACATGGTATGACTCCTAGGGATGCTGCTGTGCAGGGCCAGGAGTTGGGACTTGATGGTCCGTGGGGGTCCCTTCCAAGTCAGGATATTCTACAAACCCTACTTTTTGGGTTTCATGGAAGCAATGGAGCTCATTACCTTTCCAAAATACTTCTTGAGGTTCTTAACATCCACCTAGGCTCCCCCCATATATTAAAGATCTTATAACAGTTTTCCATGTGGGCAAACAGAAAAACAGAACTACTTTATTTTACAAGTTTTAAGAAACATTCTAGAAGCTAACAATTGCCCAATCACCCTCTGGATGAAGAACTTTTTCCTAATATCCAGCCTAAACCACCCTGACACAATTTAAGAATATGCAAGTAATGGAGAAAATTCAAAGAAACATTGAGGAAATTTGCAGAACTGAGTTTCTAAGGCATACAAAAAAAATATTCATTGAGATATATTTTCATTTTTCCCTAACAGGCTTCCTCATATGTATTTCTATCAGCACTGGAGAGTAAAATATAAGAAATTTACATACCTAGTCCATTCCTCTGTTGAAATCTTGTTGAGTGTGTTAAGCAGCTCTCAGCTCTCATGCAACTACAGCCAATGTGTCACATGGACTGATTTTATATCAGTTTTGGTGCAGATGAAACTAAAACATCATTACACTGCTATACTTACAATTTATTAATGATCTTTTTGGTAATATATTAAAAATATATTTAGAATAATGGATCCAATGGCAGCAAAAAGTAACAGCTGGTCAACTGAAGAGTTTAGAAAGGATAGAAAGACTTCACTGAATCATCACACAATTGTTTCCTTACGGACTTGTCTTCTACTTAGCAGGAGTTACTACTGACTTCATGATAATCGTTCTGCAAAAATCAAGGAAAAGAATACGGAGATATCTATGGACATGAACCATATGACAGCTACTGCACAACTATGAGATATTCCAAAGAGAGGGCCATTGTGTTCAACCAAACACGACTCATCTTCAGAGAGATCATTAAAACAGCTGAAAATTCTACACACCAAATGTATAACCTCACACTTTCTTTTAAAACCCTACCTCTTACAAAGTGTTCTTCTCTGCATGGGTGCACATACTTTTTTGCTCTAATACACACAGCTTAAAAATAGTCAACGCCATTCAGCCGTAGCTTTACTGAACGTCACGTATGAATTTTCTCACGAAAAAGAGGCTCGATTTCCGGTGTCCTACACACACATTGCTACCTTGAGAGAAACGTACAGCTGAGATATTGCCTGACCTAAACACTTCACTTTGTTTTTTAAGTCAAGGGGTATTTATTCATCTTAGAGATCTTTCTGGTTCATCTCAGCATGAGGCTCCTTTGCACTTCATGAAAGACACATTTATAAATTTCCTTCTACCATCTACTGGATAGGCTTTAAATAAAGGCAGATTTTTCTTATTTATAGCCTTTTCTGGCCATAACAGTATCATTACATGCAATAGTGAAATCATATAGTTTAATACTGATATTTAACAGATAACATTCTCTTAGGTCAGTTCTTTCCTTCTCAAGATATGCATCTGAAATACAAATTATTAAATATGCAGGCATTTATCTACTGATTGCCACCTTAAAACAACTATCACAGTATCAAGTAAAAGAAAACTCTATGTCAGTATCATGTGCCTCATGTGAAACGTGCCCGGTGATGGGCAGATTAATTAATTCTCTTGGAACTGAACTGAGATTAACAGAAATGTAAGTATTTCTCTGATAATCCTGAGAGGAGGAGAAGGTGAAGCATCCCTCCTAAATGCTGGCAGCCAATTCTGGTGTGAAAGGGCACAGATTCTACAGTGCTTCCAGAATCAGTGCACACAATTTAACTGCTTTGGTGCAGCAGAGAGGCCAAATTCATGAACCTTGAAGACCGACAGCAACTCAGTGCAAAACCAAGTGACACACACCAGCAGCAAGCTGCTAGAACTAATACCATGCCAGCTGTGCTCAGGATGTGCTGGTTCACCAAGTTTTGTTAGCTGCAGCTCAGATCCTAGCCACATTCCAGCTTCCTCCACCATGCTCCAGCACCCTGTAAGTAGTAAGCAGAATCAAGATATTCTTTGATGTGGGGCACTTTGACCTGCAGTCACATGAATTAAGAGGGAGCTGGACGAATAAATGGTTCTTTGCAAGCATGCTCAGCTTTGCTTCAACCTAGAGATTAATCCTCAGGAATGTACAGTCTTCAAACACAGTAAAAACTAAACCAAAAAACAACAACCCCCCCACCCCCCAAAAAACAATAAAAATCAAAAACCAAACAAAAAACCCCCCTAACGATGAGAAAGATAATGGGAAGGAAATAGAAAAATTAAGTCGTACTTGAGGAGTAAGGGGCAAAAAGTAACTTCGGCAGAATGTACACAAAACGATCTTTGTCTAAAAACCTCTGCTTCTGCAAATCTAAGGGCATAAGGAAATGGAGGAGCAATTTACACAGAATCGCAGAATCGGTCAGGTTGCAAGGGACCACTGTGGACTATCTGGTCCAAACTCCTTGCTTAAGCACAAGAAAATCTTGTAGAAACAAAAGGACCCTACGACACCAACACAGCAAAAAGCTTCACACAACAGGAATTGGCCAAAACGCATCCCCCGGGCAGGGCCTGCTGCCCACAACCCTCGTCCTTGGGCGCACGCCGCGAACTTTGGTCTCTGCTTTTCCTGCCCGTCTGTGCGCCCTCCGACACGGCCGGGCAGGCACTGTGAGGGGGGGAGTGCGTGTGCGCAGGCCAAGGAGGGGGAAAGGCAGGGCAGGGAACACGGCAGCGCCCGAGCCATGGACACCGGAACGGGATCGGCGCGGGGAGGCTCGGCGCCGCTCGCCCCGCACCGGGGAGGGAGAGGGAGAACGGGCCTTCGCCGGGCGGTACCTGCGCCGTCAGTCCCTGCTCCTCGTCGTCCTGGCCGGCCAGCACCCGCCGCAACTTCTCCATGCCGGCCCTCCCTGCGCAGGGCCGCGCCGGGGTCGGGACAGGGCGGGACGGGGCCGCGCTCCGCCGGGGGCCGCCGGCCCAGCCGGGAAGTGACGAGCGCCCC
>VZRL01005202.1:255053-270833 GCA_013397895.1 Origma solitaria | reverse complement strand
GGTGGGGCGAGGGGGCCCCGGCGCAGCCTCGCTGGAGGAGCTGGGGCGGAAGAAAGGTTTTTTTAGCCTGACCCCGGCTTCAGCGCCTCCCGCACAATCTGCGTTCGCGCAGTAGCGTGATTTGCATGAGCGCGGTGAACACAGGATATGGAACAGACCACAGCACCGCGGGTGTGCAGGGCCCCGGTGGAACCGCGTTACGACACGCTGGTGCTGGGCACCTAATGTTAAGGTGGAATTCCCTGAGCATCAGTTTCAGCTCGTTACCTCTTTTCCTATTGCTTGGCACCACAGAACAGAGCCTGGCTCTTCCACTAATGCACAGGAAGTTCCACATGGATACGAGGAAGAACTTCTTTACTATGCAAGTGACCTAACACTGAAACAGATTGGCCCCAAAGGTTGTGTATTCTCCCTCAGTGGAGGTACTCAAGAACCATCTGGTTGCAATCCTGTGCCATGTGCTCTAGGATGACCCTGGAGCACAGTGTGGTTGCGAGCAGCCGGCAGTGTCCAGCTTGGCCCCGCTGTTCCACGGGCAGGGTGCAGGTGGCCCGAGCATTTGGTCATTCACTGGCAGCCGGCAGGCACACTGCAAACTCCAGCGCAAACTCTTGTCTTCCGGAATTGATACTGAATTGATGCAGTTGGTGGCATACTTATAATGTGCGTAGGGCAGTGTCTGTACCCTTCAGTCTTGTACCTCTATCGTCTGTAAACCTGTAAACCCTTATTCCACAAAGTGAATGCTGTGATCCTATGTAGGGCTCTAATGTCCTGTATGCCTCCCCAGCTTTGCATTCTTCACCTGTGGAAATGGGATATTTGAATGAATACTGCTGGAAGGTTAGAGTCAGGGGTTATAAGGAATGTTAAATAAATTATCTTACAGAGATCTACTAGGAGCATGGCAGAAAACAGAAAATGTAGAGCTTCTTTGGGGACTTGCCTATTCCACTTGGTAAGACCCCACCTCACTCTTGCTGTATGGTACAAACATCTCCCATCACATAAAACAGCAGCTTCTGAAGCCCTCTGAAGGGAAGGGAGCTTAACAGTGGGGAACGAATGCCCTTCATATCTCTTGAAAAGATCCTGGGCTCCTGCAAATGCAACTATGAACATCTTCCAACAAGCCTGCATCACTGAGAGTGACAGGTAGTGGTGATCCAAAAACAAGCAAGCAAAAGCACGAAAAATGTATCCCCTTTCTAATGTCTCAGTTCAGGAAACCCATCTCTTCTAATTTGTCTGACACTGTCTGCAGATCAACCTAAGTCACAGGCCTCGTGGCACCTTCATCCAGCTTCACGGGAATTGTTTCTGCTGTGACTTAAGCATTTCCAGATCCAGTCATCACTTCTTTAGTGACACAAAGTAACCTCACTCGTAGGCCTCTGATGCAGAAAGCTGAGGTATACAAAAACCACCTACAGATGAGCTATTTCCCAGTGTGCTTGGCAGGCACCTGTTAGTATCCAGGTGTGTTTGTGATTCACAGGAACACTGTGAGCTACTGCAAAGCTTTGGAGGGAAAGGTAATAGCCTTTATTGGCTCATTGTGGCCAAAACAACGCATGCAAGGAAGTACAAAACAGCCTTGTGAGCTCACCTCTGTGGCATCATGCACTCGGATCAGTGCAGACTCTTGGGTAACTGATACACTACTGGATACCCTGCTAAATCTTTGAACCCATTCCTGTTACAAACAATAATCCAGCCAAAAATCAGTTATCCCCACACAAGTTTCACTTAATAAGAAAGACATGACCCAGATTTCAGCCGAAACGAATAAGCGGAAAATTCCCAGGCTTGTTGCCATAGTTACTTGAAACCTACTGTTGAAGAAGGTAGGAAGAAAGGGAAAAGGATGAAAAGCAGGAAAAGAAGAGAGCAATATGGTCAGGCTTAGGCCATGTGATAAAGAGAGGTGATGATCTTGAAGGAGCAGGACCTCAGTGACGACACTCAGAGCAGGTTATCCAGAAAAAGGGTATTTCTGCCTTCTGGCTGCTAGTGAGTTGACTCCATGCACATTGGTTATTTTAAGTGGTTACCACAGTGACTAAATGCAATGCATGGTAGGTATTAGATCTGCAAAAGCAGAAAGGGATTGGGTGGGGAGAGAGAGACTTCTCCACAATTAATTTAATAAAGAAACTGCCTCATTTTAAACATCAGACTGATTGCTTTTCCACTTTACAGAGACAGTAAAACTTGCAGCAATGTCTTGCTCAATCAGAATAAACATTTGAGCCTTTGTGTAAGTTGGCAGCAGAAATACTCCAGCTCTATAGAAGCAGAACTGCAGACATATTGCATCAGGGAGTAAGCACTCTTCTTCCCCAAATGCAGATAGGCCCAATCTGGCCTGTGAGACACAGGCTGAAAACCTAAGAGAGCTGGTAACTGTGCTTGTGAGTATTTCCTGTATTACTGTTTTATATTCTAATACTAATTTGTCTGTCACAGGAGTATGAAAAAACAGACTGTATTCATTAAGGGCTTTGGGCTAAGTGATACGAACATATCACTCTAGTAAGTTTTTTATTAATTTTCTCTCTCTCTTGTTATTCCTCCTCCTTTTGACTGCCTTCACATTCTTATGGAGAACTGCATTATACTAAGAAGGTGTTTTTTCTGAGAGCTGGCAGGCTGTAGTGGTAGCACTATGGCCAAGAGATTTTACTGCTGGTTTTAGGGTAGGGAACATTCACTTTATACAGAAGTAATAGAAGAAAAACAAAAAACCAGAAGAAAAAAACAACGAACCAAAACAAACAAACCCCTATACATAGCAACATTGGCAGAAATGATTATAAAGCACAAGGCAGTTGAACAAAATTCACTATCAGTAGGTGTTATTACACTCGTTAAAGAATCCTTGCAAGTAATTCCTTCTCTTCTGACCCCACAATTATGGTTATTGTTTTCTGTCCATTAATTACCCTGATACCAAACAATATCCACATTTGAATCATAAATCATCAAGCTTCCAGATCAAGGACACTCGGTCTTGCAACAGCAGAAGAGATTGTGAGCTACTTTAATGCCATAGTCAGTTAAAATCTATGCCTTCCCTTGAAAAAGTAAGTCAAGAGATCTCCAGCTCAAACTGGGGTGAAAGGGAGAACGACAGACAGCTTAGCTGGTACTGTCTCCCACTTGAATTTCTAGGGGTGTTGCATTCCTAACCAGCAGTATAGCAGGACTTGCTCAGAAAGGTGAGAAATTCTTTTCTGTCTGAAGACATGAATGAAGACAGCAGCTGTCACTGCAGCAGTAACCCCTGCAGCAAGAGAGGAAAGGCCAAGTAGCTCCCAGTCTGACTCTGGTGAAATAGAAGCAGTACATAGGGCAGTGCCAGGGAGCAGAGCAGCACAGGTTCTCAGTGGCAGGACGTAGTTGTTATTAAAGCAAGCTGTGAAATTAAAACCAAATAGGTATTCCAGAATAATGGCAAATACAGACAAGCCCTGTAATCTTATAAATCAAATGCAAATACTAAGCTCTAACTTATTAATCAGTGAAACTCACATAGCCCCATTCCTTCATCCCCTGCTACCAGAGGGCAGTAAGAAAAGAAAAAAAGGAAGCCATTAGCTTCATTAAGGTATTCAAACTCAAGAATACATAATCTCCAGTCCTCTTTAAGCTATTGTTCCCCTCTTCAGATTATCCCAAGCACCCCATCGCCAAAGAGCCATATGCCAGTGTGTTTTAGTGTTGTGTGCCGGAGGAGGAGGGTGCAGACTAGTCAATCATTTATTGCAATAATTCCTTAAGGCAGCCCTTTGCTCCCAGCACCTTTAGACAAAGAAAAGGTATGTAAATGGCTTGATAAATAATGCTTTGACTGACACAGGCCACAAGCCACTTGAAAAATGTTGCCATCGTCCAACTGGCAACATAGTAGAATTAGAGCAAATCTTAATTGAGCATCTTCTAATTGGTAGAAGACAATATGCAATATTGACTTACTTGTATAATGAGAGCTCTGAATTCAACCCTGCCTTACACAGCAGGATGATTCAGTTTAAGTACCCACACACTTTTTCTTGCTAGGGGGAAGAAGTCCTAGGTATTAGGATCCAGGGGGCACTTACCTAAATTCCATACATACCATTTATTTTTTCAGCCTGTTTTTGCTTCATGCTGTTACAGTAATAGACACTCCATAATTAAATTTCACTTTTGGGTCTGGTATCACAGTATGAAAACAAAACTCTTCCAAGTGTTCAAGAGATTTATTGCCATTTGGAACATGTTTATTGTTCAAAAACACTGCACTGAAATAAAATCTGTAACATATACATTTTCACATTCTTTGTCATTTTTATCTTTACAGCAATGTAACCTTTCAGGCAGATCATGCAGGAAAACCACTCTCACAATGAAGTCAAAAACTACTGAAAGGCACTTCATGTCTTTCAGATCTTAGACTCCTAACAAGTTTAGTTTTTGCCTGTGTAAGAATTACATACATCTAGAATAATTCAAACAGTAGGAAAAAATAAAATCCATTTAGAGCTTCTTAAAGAACAGTATCAAACTTTGTTGCCTTCCTTCATTCAGTGCTATGCTTTTGTTTTTTCAAGCCTTCTTTAAATAGTGTGCGACATAAAAATGTATGTTAATGAAGTCTCTTTACTCAGACAAGGCATGCAGTGAGGGAAGAGGGATGGCTGCTCACTTCCAGGCTGCCTATCTACACATTTGTTCTTGTAGATCAACAAGCCACTGCTTAAGTTAAAAAAAAAAAAAAAGACAGAATAGGAATGAATGCACTCAAGTTAAATGGCTTTTAAGAATATGTTATTACATAAACAATGATACCACCTACAGTTCTGTTTACTGACCTCTGTTCATGTTGATTTTAAAATGAGTTCTGTCAAACCATCATGGGCCACTTTTGCAGACTGTCAGATAAAAAAGTTGGTTTTCAAATATTGCTTGTTATTTGGGTGGCTAACTTTTTATTAAAAGGGTAGTTATTAAAGATCTGTAAGGCAGCAAGACTTTAAATGTAATGGTTTACATTGCTGAATAGTACTTTTTAAAAGGCAAGATACAAAAATTATTAGAAGGATTTTTGGTGGGGTCATATTCATAATAGGTGTTTCTGCTTCATCCCCACTGTAATTGTCACAGCAACTGTAGATGGCATGTCTTCCTTGGTTGTAATTTAGGATGAATACATTCCCTGGCTTATTTCAAGTTATATATTTAGTTCTTTTTCTCCATCCTGCCAAAAGAAAAACAGCTTTTATAAGAGTGAATATTGAACTACAATTGCTATTAAAGAGCTCTGAACTTACAGTAGAACTTTATGAATGAAGGACATTGGTCAGTGATTTATGCAAAGACAAGTCCACTTGCAGTTGTGCTCATTTTTTAATTTATAGTTCATTGGTTTCATCCTCCTATTGCTCCACAGTAATTTCTTGGAGCCGAAGAGAGAAAAGCCGTAACCCTGACTCATCAGGATTGCTTGGGGCAGTGTCTGCACTACTTGCTACACAATGAGGGTGTGAGACTGATTCCAGTCTGTTCCCCAGTCACACTCAGCTGGCTCTACCTCATGTATAGAAAGTCAGCTCTGATAGGTTTTGTGTGTGTGTGTGTGTGTCTTCTCTTTCAGAGGTACAATTCCTGCACAGTTTTATGGATGTTTCCATCTCAGGAATTAGTTACCAAGATGGACACATGCAGAACTAACCAATATAATGTATGAAACAACCCCCAAAATAGCCAGCAGCTGCTGAAGGCCCTGCCTACACTCACTGATGATCATAAGGGCTTCCTGCCTTTTCTATGTACAGACCTCGGAAGGTTCAAAGGAGGTGCAAGGTAAAAGTTCTGCCTACTGACAACAAGTTCTTAATAGGTTTGCAAAAGGTAATGAAGTTAAAACAAGTTCAGAAACCATGTAGAGGTTTACACCACAGTGAAAAATCCCTAACAGAGTATTCCAGGAGCCATCAATTTATGACTACCCTATTTTAAAGTGTGACTTGCCTGTATTTGATCAGTCGTCCTCCTTGAATAAGTTGTGCAACTTCATTAGTGAAGTGGCAAGCAAACAGGAGCCAGTTCCTTGGCTGCACTTTGTAGGCAAACCTCATGAAAGTCAAGGAGTAACAACACAGTGCTGCAAAAGATGATAAATATTGTTGCAAGACTGCAAATATCTGCATTTCGTTGAGTCATAATTTTCCTACTAGTAAAATGTAATGACAGGTAGAACATTTGTCACTGCTTATGAGTTTCCCAACAGCCCTACAAACATGTCCACTTTGAGGATCTAATGCAAGAAAACACACAAGAATGCTCATTTCTGCTACACAAGAAAATCTACATGACTGCAGCTTTCCATAAGAATTCATTATGTTCATGCACTATGCTGTGATGCAACTGAGGTCTTTTTAGTTTATTATCTAAATTATCGCAGCCAGAAAATAAGTGTTAATATCAATGAGACACAGTCTGTCCTATACAATTATTCTGACAATTTCTAAAACAAAGTATTTTTAAAGACACTAATTAGTTAAATACAGTTCTTTCTGGAAACACATTAAGACGGACTTTAAAATCAGGAGTTTTCGATGCCCAGGAAATCATGAACATTCAGAAACATGAAGCTTTGTTACTTGCTTTCCAGAAAGATGAGAAACTACTTTATTCTATTCTCTTACCATAACTTCATTTAAATACAGGAAATTACAACCCAAGAATTCACTAGTTTTGTAAAGTTCTGTAAGGCTTAAAGAAAAAAAAAAGGTAATTAAATGTTCAAGGAAAACAGCCTTTTTTTAAAGTACAAATACTCTTTTTTCATCTCCCAGGTTCTGTACACGCACCAAATTATATATACTTGCAAAAATTAAAAAGGTGTCTCAACATTGCTGAGCTGGGTAGCTGCCACCAAAACACTATGTGCAAAACAGTTTCACTGTGCTGAAGATTATTTAAACTAGTTTTCTGTCTCAAGGAAGCTGATTAAGGGACTGAATTACTCTAAGCAGAGCCTAATGATGATGAGGCTATAAAATTCCTTAAGCCAAAGGTATTTTGTTTGTGGGAAGAAGAATTACTTAGAATTAAGTTATTAAGTGTGTTAAGGAAGACACATAATGCCAAAGTTAAGCTAATAAATTAAAGCTAACAGATTTCTGATCCTAGGAAAGAATTTGAACATAAAATAGACACTGACATCTAGGCAAAAATTATACATGTTCCAAGGAAAGGTGGAAAAATATTGCTTATGCATTTAAAAATAATTTCTCATTGAGAGCCACACTAGTCTCTCATAGGCAACTGCTTTGGAAGGAGTTAGTCTTCTTTGCTGCTTCTTGCACCCTGCTGATGAAGCATTACCATTTCTACACTTCATCAGTGATGATAAATGTTTAAATCTCACACTAACCACAAAGCAGCATTGTTCTTTATATAAATAATAAAATTGGGTAAAGAGATGCATCTTGAACAAGTGTGCATAATAGTATAAGAGAACACAAGAGTTATACTTCAGGAGACAGTCTGGTGTTGAAAACTGCGAAGGCTTAAGACCTGCCTCACTCTCCCCTTCCAAGTTACTGGAAAGCTCTTCAAAAAAGAGCCCTGGAGTTTTTCATTACCTCAATTTAAGTGGCCTCTGAAATTATTTAACAAGATACATGATATCTACATCTGCTTTAATCACAAGTTTGCAAACAACTAATAATATCACTGCTTTAAAGACAGAAACTGTGTTCGGGAGTCAGTTTACTAACAAGAAGTTTGGCTTACCAAATGTCATTCGGCCACTAACAATTTCTGGAGATTTCTTCATGTCATTAAAAGCAGCAACAGGAAGACCCCAGTTGGCAACTGGCCCCCAAAAGTGCTATGAAGAGGGAAAACAAAAAGTTTAATGGAAACAAATACCTCCTGCAGTTTTCTTACAGTTTTTTTATTAGCCAAATAAAACTACAGAGGACAGGGTTATGGGGAAAATTCCAACAAAAGACAGAGACTATTTTTAATGTAAAAGAGAAAAACTAAACATTTCTTTTAGTGGGATTTACTCTTCAGAAGGGAAGGAAAAGGAACCTACTCTGGAGAGGAACTACTGTAAGACCCTTGAAATAGAATTTTGTGTAATTATAGCCCAGCAGTCATTAAGCATCTGATTGGCATTGTCATATAATAACTTCAGATTTATAGCTCACTTCTGTGCAGAGAATTAGCATTTCTCTCTTTCAAGTAAGACTCCTCAAAATATAATGAAAATGTAAGGCCTTAATGAAGTGAAGAACTGAAGCTGTTTTCATGTTATGCCGAGGATGAAGAAATGCTCAGCAAGCATCTTCTTGTGAGTGCTTATACCCTCTCTCTGAAAGAGCAGGGTCAGCACACAAGCCAAACTATTGCCCTGAGCTTCATCTGCAATTGCTGAAACACCTTAGTGACTACTTAAACTCCGGGATTCAACAAACTTCATAGGAGAGAAGATAACAACAGGTGTGTACACAGAAAAAGCAGAGCCAAGAAGTGGAAACAATCAAGTCAGAAAAACTGACAAGAGTTTATTTTGATGAGTATTATCTAAAAGATTCTAAACTGAGAAAAACTGTATCATAAGTTCCATTTCCTCTACTATTATGAGCAAACAGGCTTCACTAGAATTCCTTCCACAGAAAATGCACACTATTTGCATCAGCTTTTTCTAAAGGGAAACTCATTCCCAGAAGTCACTTGGCCAGATAGGACAAAAGAGATGAACCTTGCAAGAAAAAGCTTTGCAGCATACCAACTATATCCATTCCTTTGAAGTTTTCTGTAACTGTAACATGTTTAATGATTTGGTATTCTCAGGGGGTATTTAAATTTCTTGCAATTTTAATTCTAAAATACTCTTGCCAGTCTGGATACTAGCTTGTAACACTACAGGTTAAAAGCCACACTTGCTTCCTGCAGTTGCAATACAAGAAACTTCACAAAAAAAAAAAAAAATAGAAAAAAGTGAATTTAAGTTATACACACTGCTTTGATAGTTCAACTTTAGTGCAATATGGACAACAATACAGTATTTCTGCAAATTCAAATTTATAACAACAGTATTCTGAAGAATGCAATACAAGCATTTGTTTGCTATATTCCTCCTGATAAGAAAATTGACATCTGTACTGGTTAAAGCCTCTCAAGCACACCAGAGGTAATATGCCATAACTGAGGAGAGTTGCATGAATATGTGGTATTTACACTGTACGCCTGTATGTACCTACAACACTACTTACACACAAGATATGTAGTGGCAGAACAAGAACATTCAAGAAAATGAAGCCAGCAGGACACCACATGTTGATTTAGAGGTTTTAAGGCAGCCATTTAAATAGTCTTAAAGGACAATAAGAGGACCAGAAACAGCTAGTCATAACCACAATTATTTGTACAGTGAGAACATAAGACACCTTGTGTAAGCATCAACATAACAAAGCAAACTAAGTGGAGAGGCGCTACATGTACTTAAGTGATGGTTTTATAGTCATTTCAGGGGTCTCATGAAAAACTGTAGTTTATAAAAATTAAGCTTGTTTTTTTGAATCTATGAAATATTTACAGTTTTTAAGAATCTGAGTGACAACTTCTGTTTTGAAAAGTAAATTAAATCACCTTGGCATTTTTACTTAATCAATTAGAACATAACCAAATAATACACTATTGATTAGGGACCACTCAAATTCAGGCTGTGCAAGCTAAGAATCATCAGTTAACAAAACTACTGCAGCAGTAGCTTTTCTCTGCTGACAAGAAGTTATACTTGGAACCTTCTCACCAGAGATCGCTATCAGGCTTTAAGAGCCTCCAGGCAGGCAGCCCTTTGAAGTCTCCACACACAACAATTAAACTACACCTATACAGTTTATCTTTCATCTCGGTAGAAGAGCAGATCTTCCATAAGTATATAATTCACAGTATAACAGGCATAAAATACCCACTTCCAGTTTCATGAGCAAACTGAAAGGCTCCAGGACAGAAGAGTCTAGTGTGAGTTATATTGCACATTTATTGTCTGGCCTAAAGACCACTGAAGATAAGCCAGATAGTTTTATGTACCAGTATTACTGTTATGTAGAAGAATGGGTTCCAAGCTGCTCTGATGTCCTTAGCAAGGAGTACAGAAAAAAGATGAGGCCCCTTTAAGACATTTTGAAGTAGCTAACATTTGGTGACCTTAACCTCAGACCTGCAATTAAATATTTGTAGTGCATTGCTCCTGGGGGTTTGCAGTATGCTTTTCAGACAAAGTCGTAACAGTACTGAGGGAAAAAGAAAGCAAATTACTGAAGTTAGGAAACCAGAAATCACCTCCCTTTTCTTACCGTACTGTTCAAGTGCACCATCATTGTTTTCCATTCAAAAAGCACATGAAAGAAAGAAGAAAATAAAAACACATTAGTTTCTTGCATAATCTACATAGACAGAATTATACCACAAATAGAAGATAGGTAGAAGTCAGGAAGCTGTCATGGCATTGACTTTGATTAATGTATTAGTGTTAAAAAAATTCTATTTCCCACAAGAGCTGTCACTGTGACAAGTGTTTTCTGCTTTCTTTTTCCCAGCCACATAAAATCCCATTATGGTCTGTGAAAGATATTCAAGCCTTCAGAGCATCCCAGATCCCACCCCAACTAGTTTAAAGGATGACAAAAGCCATCAAGGTTTGTCATGACAAAGCTAAACAGCTAAAATTCTTCAATGAAAGCTTTGAAGTTGCTTGGAATTCTCTGTATACTTATGTAAGTAGGTCAAACCAAAGATAGCCAGATATCTTCCTGTCACTAAGTTCAGGCCAACTGTGGCTGTACCAAACATGATCTGTAACACATTCTCAGTGATACATGCAATTACACTTCAGTCATGTCTGAGGTTCATTTAAGTGATCATCTAGGTACCAGTTTATGTAATTACTAAATGATTTACGCATGAAAGCTAGACTACAGCATACATTTAAGATCGTTTGTTACTAAGCCTTTGTTTCAGAACTTCTAAACACCTTCTTTCTAACAAAGATACCGATAAGACTTAGTTCTGAATTATGACTAACAAGAAAGCATTTCTTATAAGAAATAGGGAGGCTAATAGAAAGCCTAGCACTGCTCTGAGTTGCAGAACACTTTGTAATATCACTTCCCTCACACTGATTTCCATGTTTTTAGATCACGGCTTTATAAATAGCTATGGTAAGGGAACAGTCAAGTCTACTTAGGGAATCACACAGGATGTGCATTTCAGTGAGTCTTTGCTACAAGCCACAGTTGGTTCAAGGTGCTTTGTCAGGATGCCCTTGACTAGTCCAACCATTGGTTTTTGTTTTCTTTTTAACTGATCTGCAGCAATAGTTGAAGTGAAGCTCACAAGACAGGTGTAACTTAAATGCTTTCATAAAACCTTAACTAAACAAGTTCAGATATGTCTCCTGGCAGGATGTTTTTGTGCCACCAGAAGTCAGTCTTAATTTTTAAAGTGTAAGCTGTTTCCAGGGAAGTGAGAGCCTAAAATAGAATCAGATACTACTTTAACAGAGTAGGCAGCTGTGGCTAAGGTTTTACAAGATTGTCCTTACAATCACATGTGACTGGAACAGTTATTATACTTCCAGAAGAGGGCAAATCAAGGGCATATAGACTCTTTGAGAAGCAGGCATCCAGCCTCAAAGTTCTGCAGCCAAAAGAGTTGCAACAAATGCACCGTATCCAACAGTGTGGATACTGAGCCATGTGAATGCACCTATTTCCAAAGCGACTCCATTCCAAATTAGTCGTTTCCAAGAACTGCAAGAACTACATTCAGTCCCTTGACAAAGGAAACATTGTACTAATGTTTTCAGAACTGTGGACAACAATTGCCAGATTTACTCACTCAGTTTCCATGTCAGCTTTCTATACAAATGTCTAGACATCCCAAGAGCAACCCAGGGCTGATCAACCCCTGATATCGGTACTACAGCTCATTCCAGAAAGGTTATAGTGGGAAAGATTTAGTTTTCTAAAATTTCTGCACGTATTTTCCTCATTCTGGCAATGAGGATATTAATAGGTCAGAGACCATTCTGCAAGTATAGGTGAACTGTCACTATTTGTTTTCCCCATACTGCCATCCCCTAAGTGGCAAGGGCACTACCCTTCTGCAAAAGGGCTGGCTGTTCAGTTCTCAGAGCACACAAAACAAGCAAGCGCTATGTCCTTCAGTTTTTAGCACAGATCACAGAGTACTTTTTATTTTAAAGTTCTTACGTCCTCATGTTTAAAGATTTACTAAAGAGAACTGAAGATCAGCTAATTGTAGTCCTATTACTGATGCTAACTCTTCCAAAGATTGTTTCCATTAAAAGAAAGTTCCTAGACAGATCAAATCAATTTAAGTGCTCAGGCTTTCCAGGAAATGAACGAACAATCTCTATTACAAAGCCCTCTATATTAAGTCGCTACATTTGTATTACTGCTGAGTCATCAGGAAGAGATGTTTCAGAAGTGCCCCAGCAGAGTGCAATTGCAGTGCTTATTTTCTGTTACCAGAAGATTTTGGGATTCCTTGGAATTCATTATGTGATGAAAGCAATTTAGGCTTCTACCTCAAGAAAACAACAGCGTGTCTAGAATGATGTCTTCTCTCTTAGAGGAGGGAAGCTGTCTTACTGGATGTTTTTCAGAAGATGTTTTAAATCAACAGGTTAGGAAGCAAGAAGATGCAGTTGCCTACTGCTAGGGGCTTAGATAATATAACTTTAGTGACTGCTGTCATTTTTAGGATCTTGAGAAAAAAGAGTGAACTTCAAGTTCACAATACATAGACTTACCAGGCTTCAATATGCTAGTCAGCTAGCTTTAAATTAACATTACGGCTGCATTTTACAAGAAGCAGGAAAAGTCTACCTACAGCTTATATTCTTACTATGCTCACTTTAAAGCATTAAGACACAGTTAGGGTAAATTCGTATTTATGATTTACAGTCATTCAGATCCCTATTACTCACCACTAGTGAAAAGCCAGATGTGAAACTGGCAGAACAATTAATTTTAATGATCGTTTTAAAAGCAATTTCTCCTATTTCTTTGTGCAAGATCCAAAAGCTAACCCGTGACATAATGCAATTCTAATGCCAGATATATCCACCTGAACAAAGCAGCATGCATTCATTACGCCTGCTTTCATGTTTGCAGGTTATGAAGCTGAAATTGAAGCTACTTATTCTGATAGATGTCTGCAAGTTTTGACTGCCCAAGGCCATAATAATGGAGCACTTCATCCCACCACTTTGGGTAACTTCAGCTATTCTATTGAAGGTCTACTAATCTAAAGCAGGTATCTCAAACAGTATCTTACTCCATTAATGCACACAAACAAGTTTCACATTTATAAAGCCTTGATTCCCTGCAGTGATTAGATGCTGATTTTTAGAACAGACACCGCAGTTTCAGAGCTGTAAGGACACTGTTGCTCTATGAGCAAAGAAAGAATGGAATCTTTTTCAGGACAGAGTCCTGTAGTCTGGGGAAGAAGTCACCTTCAGGAAAAAATGCAAAGAGATAACTCTCCACTTTTCATATGGAGAAGACAGACAAGGCTTTTATTGAAAGGTATCTAAATTTTAAACTCAACATAAAGCCAATAACCCAAACACTTACCTCTCAGAAAGCAAGAAACAACGCTGAAAGGCCAGAGCAGGTGGAGCAACTGACTTTAGCCCACCGTGACACACCCAGCAACAGAAGTACAAATTAAGCAGGTATCTTTATACATCGCAAGGCAGAACACATTCCATCCACATTGGCAGAACCCTGCGGAATGCTCTTTTTATTGCAATACAGTCATATTTATAGCTTTTTTGAAGACTAGACAAAATACACGTGAAAGGTTTATTTTAAAATTCATCTCAGTCTTTGGTGAGGAAAGAGATACTTTCAGAAGCTGTGGTGGCATTAGGAAGCACCTGTTATCTCTTCTTCTGGATATTTGCTTTGTTTGTTTTTCTAATTATGAAACAAATTACTGTTTTAATGGCCATTTACATACTTCACATGAATCCTGTTACAATTAACACTTAATACTAACACGCATCTATGCAGCTTACATGACATCCTCAAGACTTCCAAAAAGAATCACAGAAGCCTGCTCTGGGCTTTTTATTTAGCTTCAAGGTTGTTCTCTTCCTTCTCATAATTTACTCATCTTTTTGTCCCACTGTTTCTGTGGATCTTGATTCTGTGAATGCCAAACAAGCCCTCTGCTTAGAATCACAGAATCTTAAACATCATGGAGTTCCAATCCCTTTGCCATGCGCAGGGACAACTTCCACTAAACCAGGCTCTTCAAAGTTCTATCCAGCCTGGCTCTGAACACTTCCAGGGATAGGGGCCCATAACCTCTTCGGGTAAACTGTTCCAGTGCCTAACCACCCTCACAGTAAAGCATTTCTCCCTAATATCTAATCCAAATCTATTCTCCTGAAGTTTAAGGCTTTACTGAGCCTTTATATTATAATCCCTTGTCCATGCAGGCTTACACCATCTCCTGCTCCTTCAACCAAGACTACGTTTCTCAGATAAACAGATGTCCTCCTACATGCTTGCTCAACATCAAACCAGTTGCAGTAGATGTAGGTAAAATAGCAAGCAACAGCTATAGTGAAAGGTTGCTCAACCACCTTTATTAGAAGAGACCATTTTTATTTGTTTCATTTTGTCAAACAACCTGTCAGCCACAGAAACTTGAATCTGCCTGCTTGAGACTGCTCCTGCACAGTGGTTCAACTAGATTTAAGTATGCTAAAACTGTTCTTTAAGGCAGTCTTGTGGTTTCAGTCCAGAGTGCCATATCCCTTACCATAGCACGCAAGACAAAGCCCGACATAAGCATTGAGCTGTCTAGGAGGCGACTTGAGCCCCATTCCCACGACAGTGGGTCTCTAACAAGCCTCTGAAAGAGAGGTACCTACTAACACGTACTCAGAGATTCAAATAACCGATCCTCAGACTGCATCCGTGACCAGGCTCGCTTCTGCTCCCAGCAGAGCAAGGTTCTTTCTGCCCCTGTCGCAGGCAGCGGTCAGACTGTGCTGGCCCCGGACTCCTGTGCCCGCTGCCACCTCTGCTCCGCAGCGAGCCCGTGCCCGCGGCGGGGCGGCACTCCCGCCTATCCCATCCGGGAGGGGAAGGTCACAGAGGGGCGCAGCTGACACGGCAGCTTCAAAGCGCGCCGCGCCGCGTCGCTTCAAGGTCAAGGCCGGTTTGCCCGGGCCGAGGCGGGATAGTGACAGCCCCGACCGGCCCCGCGGGCCGAGGTGACGACGGGCGAGACAAGAGCAGAGACGGGACCGCAGCACCTCCGGGCCTTCTCCCCCCGCCCAGCCGCTGGCGAGGGCGAGCCCGCCAGGGGTCAACCAGCGCCAACCGTTCCGTCCCCTCCCGGGCGCCTCAAGGCTGCAGGGGACCGAAGGGTTCGGGGACGTGACGCTGATCCCGGCCGCCCACCCGGGCAAGGGCGGGGCAGCGGGCGCGGCGACGACCACCCCCGCGCCGCGCTCACCTCATCAGGTATTCCCTGAACTCCTTGCTGCGCACATAGTCCATGGCCTTGCGGCCCAGCGCCCCCGCCATGGCGTCTCGGCGGCAGTGGGGAAGGGAGCGCCCGCGCGGCACGTCCGCCTCACGCCGCGGTGCTGCCGCCGCCGCCGGTGACAACTGCCCCGCGCGCCGCCCGCCACCCGCTTTACGACAGCGCACACGCCCCCCC
>VZRL01005202.1:79173-254932 GCA_013397895.1 Origma solitaria | reverse complement strand
GCTCCCCGGGCCGCGATTGGCTCTGGGGCGGCGGCAGGTGGCTTCCCATTGGCGCGCTCCGCCCCTCGCGGCGTGTGGCTCCGCCCCCAGCGGCGCCGGCAGGGTGTGAGGGAGGGAGTGTGGCGCGGGAGGGGCGCGGGCCGGGCCCGGAGCCGCAGTGGCGCTGGCAGGGCGCTGGGACAGGCGGCCCGGCGGGGACGGGGAGGCTTCCTGTCTGGAGACATTCCGGACCCAGCTGCACGCGGCCCTGTGTCACCTGCTCTGGGTGACCCTGCCTTGGCTGGGGAGCTGGAGTAGATGATCTCCAGAGGTCCTTCCCAGCCCCAGATGTCCTGTGTTTCTGTGATAATTGTTTCAGTAATTTTAATTGCAGTGGTCTAAGGTCCCATCTCTCGCCAGCACTTTCTATTTCATACCTGAGCAGAGTTTACTTACGTAGAAGGGAAGATAAACTCTAACCTTGCTAATACTGTCTCTAGAAAATTTGGGCCATACAAACAAATACTTTTATCTTTGCTCAGTGCACTAGAGATAGTGAAAATGGATGTTTTTATCTCCTGTGCTTTCCAAAGACTTGCAGCCTCAGTTTTTACCGTTCAGAGCTGGGTTGAGAGTGCAGCCTGGGGCACAGCTACACTCTGCAAGAAGCCCTGGATGCCATGGCTGCTTCTTACCCTGTTTCCCTCTTCCCTGCAGGATCTCAGCTTAAAAAATACCAAACCAAAAACTAAAAAAAACCTCACAAAACACACACCAAACCCAAAAACCTCAAAAACCGTACAAAAAAGCCCAAACAAAAAAAACTCTCTTCACCCTTCTCCCCCCACTGCTTGCTTAGAGAGCAGCAGGTCTGAGCAGAAGTGCTGGATAACCTCTCCTTTTTCTACATATATTCAGTATATGATATGACACCCCACAACCAGCCCCCACTTTGCTGTGTGAGTGGAAGGATTCTAATCCCCTTGGTATATTGCACTATGAAAGGCCAAAATGTAGCCCATATTTCTGTGGACTACTTAGACTCCTATTTAAGAGCAGCAATGTGAATCTGAACAGGGTCTCAAAGACTCATTTATTTCAGTTGATTCGACATGCACTGGCAGAAAGGTCTATGGAAATCAGCTCTATATGTTCAAACAAAATTCTTGTGTTGTAGGATTCCACATATCCTAGATGGCCGGGCTTTGTCTTTAATATTACAGCTACAGTTAGAGAACTAATTTTTAGCCTTACATAATAAGGCTAAAAATGTAGTCTTACTCTCCTTTACTGAAAATTTGTAAGGTTTTTTTTTCCTTAACTCCATGTAGGAAGCAAAAAAATAATCTGTCTGCATTGGTAGGTATTGTTCTTTAGTCCTTCTTCCTGGAGTAAACAAGTTGTTTCAGTCTTTTCTCACCGGCTGTGCCGGTTACATTTTTTAGCATTTTGCCTACTCCATTTGTGTTCACAGCTTTCTTAAGGCATAGGCAAGGATCACCATGTCTCAATCAAAGCCTTACCAGCAGTGCAGTGCCCTTCTCCAGTTTTGAGTATCTCTTTTTTTTTTAGTAGTTAATGGAAAAATCATTAACCTGAAATGTGTCCAGAAGAAAATAGTCCCACATGACAGGCTCTACCAGTTACACAACAAAACCAGATAGCAAGGATTTTAAGTTTGCTTTTGTTCTGTATATATTTATAGTGCTTTTATTTGCATACTGGTTTTTAGACTTTTTATAAGAATATCAAAACTGTACAAAAGATCCCCGAAATGTATCATATTAATAACTTGTCTTTTACCCCTTTTAACCTGTTCAATAGAGAAATGAGATTGGATTTGACATGAGTTGGTCTCGACAAGTCCATGTTAGGTGTACTTTTGAGTGTGTTGTTCCCTGAGTGAACATTAACTGATAGTTTAATAAGTTATTCTAGCAGGTTTTTCTTTGTGGTGTTTTTTTTTGGGGGGGGGGGTTGGGTTTTTTTTTTTCCTTTTGGTGAGTTTTTTGTTCTTTTGTTTCATTTGTTTGTTTGAAATATCAGAATTAGGTCATTTGACTTACAATTTGCTGGGTTGTTGATAACCTCTTCCCTTCACACATGTGCTCTTCTCCAGTGCAGGACTGCCCCGTCCTCTCCATAACCTAGCGGGAATTCAGTGATCATCTCAAATTTCTTCTGTGAGGGTCTGGTGGACTTCAGAGCAAGTTTCATTAGGTTTTGCCAGACATTTTTTTTCTAAAATACATTCCACCAGTTTTTTCCTAGTTTGAATTATACTTCTTTCTATTTTTTTCACACTAAATGCATACCTATTTTGAGTGATTATTACCACAATTCTGCTTTTACTTGTTGTGGACTCTTTCTGCATTTTTAATGACTGCAAATTCCTTTGTCTTATTTTAATTTCTAATGTTTTTATCAAATTCCTTTACTTGTCTTTTATGTCCCAAGATAGTTGAAACAGATTTCATAGCTCCACCTTTCTGAATCCATTATCTGCAGGCTGACACAATTTTTTTATTTTCATCTACTCATATGTCCTTTTGGCTATTTATTTGTTCCCTTTTGATTTTTATGTCATTATGTGTTTGTGAATAAGACAAGCCGTGTATGTCAGAGGATGGCTCCTGTGTTCCTTTTAATCAGAACAGGTAATTGTAGCTGGTTTGGTTTTCAAACAGACAGTCTGCAATCTTTTATCCCTTAGATTATCTTCACAAATACCCTACCTGCCACTTCCTGGAATTTCTTCCTGACATTCTCATTACTTTCTTTTGTTTCTTGTTAGCTTTATACTTCTGACCTTTGCAAGGAGATGCTCTGAAGCTTATTAGACTGTCCAGTTATTCCCCTTATTTTCCCTCAACCTTTGGACAGGTCACTACATTTTTAACTCGCTTACTGACTTTTGTTGCTCTCCGTCATTAAGCTACAACTTTTCCTCAGTAGATTTAAAAGGCTTGAATTTCCTTCCATGTTTTTAGCAGATAGACTCTACAGTTGTCCAGCAGTTACTCTACATGGGATACTCTAATAATAGAGGCTTTCTATAGACAGCATTCCTGCAGCTCATCCCTTGCTGCCAGCACATGTCTGCGCTCTCCTGAACTGCTGCCTGTGCTGGGAGCACGGAGGAGAGCATTCCTGGCTCCTTCATCATTGGCTCCACAAGTCTTCAGTGCTAGTGCACCTAGGACTGGAGTCTTTGCCCACAGGAACACATACATAAGGTAGTCAGGGCTGGATGAGTTTTAATAATATTTGGTAGTATCTTAAATTTTGCCTCGGTGAGGAGGTGAGCTGTTGGATGATTGGTCTGTCTGTTTAGCAAATGAATACTGTATCTCCCTCAGATGTGAGCCTCCATATCCTCCATTCCCCATTTCTGTGTGTGGGGGTGGCAGGGGCAATCCTCCTAGCTGCAGGGGACATATGGCTCTTCCTATTCTCCTCATCCCAGAACTGCATCTCAGGAATTAGCATTTCCTTACCTTAGTGGATGCAGATCCAGCTGCTGAGTAAAGCAGCCTGCAATATTTCTCCTTTTCAGGCATCTCCTCTCTTCCTCTTGACATGCCTTTGCAGGCACACGCATGGTGGCATGTGGAAAGGAGGAATGTACTACCTGCCTGGCAATAATGGACCTTGCAGAGCAATATACTAATGCTATGCAGTAGTTAAGCTTGAAAATAAATTCAGTCCTAAAAGATGTGTCTGATACAATTCTTAACAAACATCTTCAGGGGAAAACGGTGCCCTTTCTCATCTGTGAAAAGAATTGCAAGGAAACATTATGTGGAATGCTGCTTGACAGACAAGGGAAAAGCAATAAAACAAGTTGGTCAAGAAACTGTGATTTCAGGACTGAAAGAGTTAATATTTCCCTGCTATGGTAGCTCCAAAGTTGCAGAAAAATATGAAGAACTGATACTTTTCTTGGACAGTCTTTCTAGACCTTGTAATGAAATACCTGTTCATTAAAGTGGGCAGAAATCACATGGTAGGTAGACGAGATCAACTAGAGCCATGGACTATGACATTTAATCAGCTGCAGTCTCAAGCTGAGCCAAGAAAGAGCACAGCTTGGTGTGACGCTTGCATTTCTCTTTGCATCTTTGATTGCAGATACATTACCCCTACATGCTGGCATGATGCTTGAGCAGTTTTATTCCATGTGGAGTACACAGTAGTAACTGAGTAGATTGAATACCTGAGAATGCCAAAAAGGGAGTCTGGTATAGAAATAATGAATAACATCTGTAAAATGCATGGTCAGCGCTGACATGTTTGTGAAAGGCATCCTAGTAAAAATATGACTTTAGTATTAGTCTAAACAAAACTGAAAAGAATGCTTAACAACTAAATAACTCAAGGAGAAGCTATACCTCATTTTAAAAAACACTTTCTGAAATGCAGAAGCACTTAGTGCTGAAAAATATAGCTACAGCTTCTAAAGGTAACAGTTCTCACTGTGACTGACCGTGGAGCTGGCACACTATTGTACAAAATCAGCATATATAATTTGAGAGGTGCAATGTTTCTGTGTAAGACCTGATCAGTTAGGATAAATTAGTACATTATGGAGCTAGAAGCATTTCATCCATCATCTGCAGTTCTCAGTAGGATCTGATTAGGGCCAAACAGCAAAATAAAATATGTATTTCCTGCTGAGGACCTGCAAATAAGA
The DNA here is from genome assembly GCA_013397895.1 of Origma solitaria. NCBI lineage: Eukaryota > Metazoa > Chordata > Aves > Passeriformes > Acanthizidae > Origma > Origma solitaria. The sequence continues at coordinate 250,260 of VZRL01005202.1, read as the reverse complement.
CAATGGTGTAATCACAAAATCACAAGAAAAAGACCCTCCTCTATGAATGGCCAAAAGAACACTATGATGTAGGTATTGCAATGGACAGAATAAAGAGGTGAAAAGTTGAAAAGATGCAGGATGGATCTGGAAAAAAATTTGGATTGGCAAGACATAAATATTGTCAAATTCACAGCTATTGTGATTAACAATGATTGTTGGCAAGCCAAGCAACAGCTGGGCTGCAGGAACTAAAGCAAGGGTGCTGCCTATAACGATGAAGAATGAAAGTATTTTGTCAGCATAGAAGACAAGTATTTCAGGCAGTTATTGCAATTATCACTGCTTTCCTCTGCCTTACATGCAAGAAGACCTGTCTGTCATGATTAGATTGCAGTTGGGTGGGGCTGAATACTTGAAGCTTTTATTGGCGTAGTTATTCCTGTTAGTATAAACTCTGTAGGTAGAAACCACGCAAGCTCTAGGCTCTGGTCTCTATCATGCATGCATAGAAAACAGCTAGGCCTGTGCTGTGAAAAGATGTAATGTCCAAAATGGTATAGACAAGGAGGAGCAGAGTACAACAGTCTGGCAGAGAGGCAGCTGGGTTTGTAGTGAGACTGTTCTTTTTCTCCGTGCCTGAGAAGCAGCTCCGAGGGCTGGAGGCCACTGCTCAAGGGTGGGGCAGCTCCCCACTGCTGGGCTGACTGCCAGCACCAAACCTTGCAGGAGGGGTGGGAAAAACCCCAAACCAACCTGACAAAAAACACCCCCAAACAGTATCTTCCCCTATTTAAACTTACAGTACAACTATTCTTAAGGGCATGTTTTCTCCTGGGAATTTTTTTTCCTAGAAGTCAGCCAGCTGTAGATGAAGGATGCAGCCTGCATGAGTATGCAGAACCCTGAGGCAGCTGGAGGATGGGGCCTTTACGTGATGAGACTGCTTTGAGTCCTCAGTTAGTCATGCATGGTAAAAGAGGCAGACAAAATTGAAGCTGAAATTGCTTAAGCCAACTTCCTGCTGAAATATGTGTAGCGGGGATGGCTGTGTTGATGTGTGTTTTACTGTCATGAAGACTAAGTGTTTTAAAATAATTTTCTGGGCTCAAGTTCACTTTGTAGTTTACTCATATAATAATGATTCAAATTAAATTTTAGGTTCTATTTTTAAATATAAAACGATATTGCTAAGGTTGTTCAGATAAAATCACGTTTTAAACATAGGGAAAAAATCTGATTAATGGGTTTATACACAAGTTATTTATACTTGCAATTGGTAATGGGCTACATGGGTATATTGATTACTATTTAATAAATGGACCTTAAATACTGTCTTTGCTTTTTAATGTATAAAATTCTCTTAAGTAAAGAATTTGTTATAATAAATGGTCATTTGTAATAGTCTTGTGCCCACTTCCCTATAAGAAGCACCAAACTGCTGTTTCTAGTACCACACCACTGTGTTGATGGTATCCCTGAAGCAATTGTGGATGATTATCTTGTGTTTGGGAAGGAAGGGATAAGTGCTGCTTGCTCAGTCAGGTGCGCTCTGTACTTTATACCACTAAATCAGGTCAGATGGGGTAAGAGAGCCTTTTCTTGTAAAACTGCCTTGAAAATTCTCCTCCTTCACTCAGTTAGGGAAACTTCTGTTAGAGTTAAATGACATATAATCACTTCATTGCTATAATTATCATGTCCAGAGGAGCAGAACAGGAGGGCTGATGATGCTTGCTCGGCAGGCTGCACCACCTAGCAGGTGTCAAACCGGGCTTCAAAGCAGAGTTGGCTTCCTCATCATGGAAAACCTGCCTTGGTGATGAATCCAAGAGGAGTAGAAAAAACCCAACCAACCAACCAAAAACAAACAACAAAAAAACCCCGCTTATATTCTATTTTTAGAAACTAATTTCAGTTTCTGAGGATGGACTATCAGTGATGTGATGTGAACTTCCCAAGTAAGGTTGTGAGGAGATTTGCTTCCTCTGTTACTGCCTAGCAAAATGTGTGCTAAGACACTTGTGCTTCACGAGGAAACAGTCACTGATTTTCCCCCAAGCTTTGTATGTGCTTCTTAAGGTGCTTTATGCAATACCAACATTCCACTGATTATAGGGAAAAGGATGATGAAGTCAGGGTTCTGACTGATGGCAGAAAGTGAGGTGTCAAAGTTGAGAGACACTGATAAATAATGACAGTAATTTTGGTAATGTAAGCTTTTCCTCAGGACTAATGGGTTTTTACTGAGCTGAGAAAGTGTAAATTTAGTAGAACATGATAGTTTCACTACTAATAAATTCACTTACCATATGCTCTTTCCTGGTACCTTTGCCTTCCTCAGCCTAAACAATCTAAGTGAGGCTGGAGGATGTCCAGGAGCAGGGGATCATTCCTGATAGAAAAGTACAATTCTGTGCTTTTTTACTCTTTCAGCCCTTCCCCAGTTAAAGAACAACCACCTCAACTACTGCCACTGGAAAATCTCAGCATAAATATTGGTAGACTTATACTAGGGGAAAGAAAAAGAAAAAAAGAAGTCGATTATCACATTTGAGACAGAAATGCATTATTACGCCACAGCTCACTCCAGTGTAATTACAGTATCCTTGGTAGTGTTAAACTTAGGGTCAGTTTTTCTCTTGATGGACTGAGATTTCTCTCGCTCTGGAGAAATGTGAGAGCAAGATGGTATCTAAGATGTCCCTGACTTACTAGAGGAAGCCAAAGGTCTTTGAATTGCTGATGTGTATCCAGATAAGGGACCCTGAAATCACCTTTGGCCTATTTCTTTAACTAAAAGAAAAGGGGGAAATTTCAGTAGGCTACAGTGTATAAACAAACCAGGGGCATGCATGATGAGTAACTTGAAGGTAAACATGCCAAAGTCCTTTCCAAAGCTACTGGGATCAAAGTGAAATAAGCAATAGGTCATAGTGGACTTCTAAAAAGTCATTCAGGACTCGACACAGTCATTTAGGTTTGCGCAAGGCCTAAAAGACAAAAAAATAGTAGATATTCAAGTGTGTATACTTTTAAAAGAATGGATGTGTTTTACTCATGTACCCAAATGTATGTGTGCCAAATTGCGTTGGGCGGTTACCGACAACCTCCAAACTAAGTAGAGAGGCTCTTTTCTTGCTAGAAAGATTTGAAATATTGTGCCCCACAGACATCTGAGTTAATCTTTTTATGGGTATTGACCTTTCCAATAAACATTAATATTAGCTGGTAATGCTAGAGCTTCAATTCACAAGGACTATCTTTTTTTTGCAAGAGATATCTTGTTTTTTATGCCAAGCCCCTTATAAATTAAATATGAGAGCCTTTATCCAAAAACTACTGATCCTTGGCACCTGGACTGGACAGTAGTGTCTGCCCTGCATACGGAGGGAGTGCTAGCCCTTGCAGAGTGGAAGCCAAACCTTTCACACATGGGAGGAAGCCAACAAAACTGAATCAAGAAGAAATTTGGAGTAGATCCATGCCCTTACTGTGACCCCTTCTGTGGCTGCAGTGCTGCTTTCTTGCTCAGTGTCCCTCTAGAAGGCAATGTAGCAGTACATTTTTATAACCTGCTGAAAGCAGTTCCTTCTTCTCCCTGGAAGCTCAGGAGGAGGCAGTGGGAGCATCATGTCTGCATCACGTGGAAACCCTGTGATCCCAATACTTGCTAAGGGTGCTGCAGATCAGAGCAGGGAACCCCATCAGCTCCTTCCTTAGGCTGGTGTTGGTCAGACCCACACAACCACCTTCGGGGAGCGTGATGCAAGCTTCCAACAGTGTAGGCTTATTTAATGCTCTTTGGACTAAAAGAGAGACTGTCACTTTGCAGGAGGGGGTGGCTATGCAGCACTTCCATAATGAGTGGCTGCTCTATGCAAATTTCTGCCATATCGTTCCTCAAGGAGGCTGCTACACCAGTGTTTGCCACAGGGCTGGAAAAAGTCTCACTAGATGTAATCCTTAGTGTTTAGGTTTACCAAAAATAGTTCTTATGGGAATTGCTGATATCCACTATCTTGAAGCTGAGGAGAGGAGTGGGGTAGTGTTTTCCCTGGAGAAGCACCTTCTTTAACAGTTGCTAGGCATTATTATGAACAACACTTACACTTTTTATTTTATTCTTCCTTTTTTTTTTTTTTTAATATTCTGGTTGCTGTGATTACAATTTTGCAGCCTTTATCTCTCTCTCTCAGTGTACATCTCATAGATGTTCAGAAGCTGTGTAAAGTCAGTCAGTTCACAAGTTACCACTCAGCTCCAGGCCTTGGTAATGTAAAAATTCAAGATTTTGTGGTCTAATTTTCACTCTCTTTTAAACAGCTTACTTCTAATTTGAGATCTTATTTGAGATAAAAGCCTTTTTTGTCTCTTTGTTCTGTAAAGTTTCACTCATGTTTGACATCTATTTCTATAAGGCCCTCCTGTGGTTTATAGGATTAGTGCACTATTAATCCTATTGTAATTTATTTGGATTTTAAGACAGTGATTTTTTTCACTGTGTTTGGGGAACATCATTTGCTTGGTCTTGCTACAGGTTTTAACCATGTTCCCCAATGGGGAATCACACTGTTCCCCAATGGTGTGGAACAAGTTGTTCTAAATTAACATTATAGGCAGTCATAAACATCATGAAATTTCAGAGCAATATTCTGTATTGTGAAAAGACAGCAAATATTCTCCAAATATGCCATAGCAAAGATACAGATTTAAACAGAGAAAGTTGATTGTTCTAGTTGTTTGTGACTTAAATATCTTTGAATTAATCTTTGGAGTTCATGCATCAATCCTGATCTGCTCATTCAGTGCCAGCTGCTTGTGGTAGGGTGATATGAATGCATATCCTATTTGAGGCCCAAAGAGACCATCACAGCATTTAGAATTGATTTCCAGATTACTGCAGGCTGGTGAAGTCATCCACTTGCTTCTGGACTAACCTCTTGTCTGCTAAGGGGTCTTACTAAAAGGGATACAAAGGGAACAACAAACCCCTTTTCTCTTTTCATGATTTGTTCCAATGAATAATGGCCTTACTTTTAAAACTACATCTACCTTATCTCCATTCTGCAGCTGCATGAATTTTGCAGCCAGAAATTTGCCTGATTTTGTTCTCTGGTCTGTCTCTCTGTGCTTCCAGAACTTGGGCTTTTTCTCCTTGTGAAGATTCTTGTAGACAATAATCAAGTCACCTCTCAGCCATCACCAAGCTAAGGTGAACAGTCCAAGGTCTTTAATATTCTCCATGGCAAGCATTTTGGGTTTTTTTCCCCTGCATCTGAACTCTGGACTGTTTGAATATATTAAAGTTATATTAGTTGGTGCCATTTTAAAACTGACTCTCAAGGCCTGAATGGTGGGGTTTGCATGACATTTTCTTACCTTTAACATGTACTGCCTAATCTCTTCTTCCACTTTCATTTATAAGCCAGGGATGAAGCTTCCAGTTACAATGGTGAGGTTTTTCTTGTCATTCTTACTGATTGATTTTTAAGAGACTCAAGTGCTTGTTGATGATATGACTAAAAGTTTTGAGAAGACTGGCACTTAAGCACAGGATATTGCCAATGGATCTTCCCCAGTTAGGCATTCTACTTAATGAAACATAATCTGGAAGAAAGCTTCTGTGACTTAGGGAGTCACTCAGCCTGTTTTGGACTGAGGTTTTAGGTGTTGACTGCATCACAATGAGGGTATTTTTGACTTGAATGGCTATTAAACAGTAGAAAAATATACCAAGTTTAAAGGTCACTGACCAATGGTTTTTGCATATGTTGGTGGACATAATAATATACAACTCACCCTGGTTCAAAGACAAACATTGTATTTTTTCCTAACAGCCTATCTGTTATCTGATTGTAGAAGAACATGAAGCTACTTGGGAGACTTCTTGGAACCGGGAATTCTGCAAGTTGTGTGAATATCTGACATGAGCTTCTCAGAAAGCTGCTGTCATTCCTGGGCTTGGGAGAGTAATAACAATTTGCATCTGAATAGCAGAATAAATAATCCTCACCTTTGTTTAGCTGAACATACACTTTCTTTTGTCTGGGCCAAAGACATGCATACATCTCAGCTGTGTATTCCACTTAATTCCCACCCATCAACACATCAAGGAGCATGTTGCTCATCCTGGACAAACTCTGTACCTGTGTGTATTTGTTCACAGACCCAAGAGAAAGACTGCAGCCCTGAAGCTGATCTACTCAAGAGTGTAATTGATGGCAGCAAACTGGAGGCTGGAGTGAGACCAGATAGCAAAAGATCAGCACTGCCAAGGTTATAAAATCTAATGGGTCACTCTTGTCACTTCTCTGAAGTGAAGGGCAAGTTGTTTCTGTTCTCTGTGTTTAAGGCTCCATTGTATCAGCTGATGTTCCTAAAGGGTAAATTGTTTTAGCACCAACAGGTGAAATAAATAAATGGATGAGTAAAGCAAATAATTGATTACAGCAGAATTTACAATAGACACAAGTGCTCAGACAACAACATGACAATTAGAAACTCTGGGTAATGCACTGGAAATCACTGAGTCTTCATTTGCGTGTCTTAGCAAGGAGACTATCATTAAAACTGAAGCTGCAAAATTCTACAGTAGGGAAAGTGTTAGGCTTTACAGCTGCAGCTATTTTTACCAGTGACCACAGAACCTGAAGGACAGGAAGAATCAATTAGGCAGGAGTGTGCCAAGCCAAAACAACACACAGGCTTACCACAGATGGTGAGTCACCAGCCTCTTAATAAACTAATTTCCTCAACAAAAAATAGAATTGATCTCAGGCCAGCTTTGGTTGTTTAGAAAACAGTGAGAGCTCCAGTCCATCTAGATGAACGGACAGATAATCCTTTCTTCCATCTTGCCTCCAGACACTTGGAGCATGGCATCGTTACCAGTCAGTGCACTGAAGCTGTCTATGAGTAACCTTAAAAGCTGGACATAGCCATAAATCCTTGTCTTCAGCTCTTTTTCATAGGTTTTAATGCAGAATCTTTGCTTCTTGTTTGCCTTGCTGTAGTGCTCGAGGTGCTCAGCCAGCAGTTGTGCTGCCCTTAAACATGATGCTCTTCAGGCATATAAGAGGACTTTCTGAGCCTCAGAACAATTTTTGTTGTGGGACATGAAAAGGGGGTGAAGCAAATTGGGATGGGATAAAGTAGGGGAAAGATACAAGAATGAAACAAATGTTGACTAAAGAGCAAAATTACAGGTGGGAGGGGAGTTGTTTGCTACTGTTTTGTTGGTTTTTAAAAAAAATTTAAACAAATGTATTCCTCTCCATTCAGGAGGAAAAAAGTATGGTTACTTCTCATTATTGCAGAGGTTTAAGATGATTGCCAGTGCAGATTTCCTGAAAAGGCTATGTCTTGATCAGGCACTTAAGTATACTCTGGAAAGCCTTCCTCTTAGGCATGTCATTTATTAATTTTCTAGTATTGGAGGGAAAGACTCACATCTGCCTGCCCAGGGCATGGCGTGACCCATGGCTTCTTAACCAGGTCTTCTGAAAAGTTATGTATGTCCAACAGTGGCTGAACTTCACTCATCCTTGATCTTGGTCATATTACCAGAGGAATTAGAAGAGGAAATGGAAGAGAAGGCCTGGATTGGTGGTTTGTTTTTTTTTTCCCCTCTGCAGTTGTCCTATTTGGATGTTCTTGTATATAATTATGGTTCTCCAGGGAAGCCTCCTTTTTTAACCACTGGGCCTATAAAGACAGGTGTACCAGAATCATTGGGCTGCCCAGCAGAAGAGGCTGTAAAAACCACAAGGTGGACCTGTGGGACAGAAACTTGGTAAGAGAAAGGTGGAATAGCTCATGGTAGGTGCTGGGGTGTAGAGGAAGATGATGGGAAGGTACATGCATGTCCCAGTGATGAAGGACCATGAGGACTAAAGGAGCAGGAAGTTTTTCATGAACAGAGAAAAGAAAGGAAGGACAGAAGTGGGAGCAGGACAGGAGCAGCTGGCAGGATAGCAGAGACATGAGGCTGCTTACAGTCAGAGTAGAAATCCTATGAATAACATTCTTGAAGTCCAAGTTTTGCTCAGTTATACTTGCTTGGATCTAAATCATGTGCTGTTTCTCCATATCTGGTACCACATGCAGTTCCTGTGAGGAATCTGAGCCAGATTCATCACCTTTGTGATGCTGCCAGGTCTGATGACAATTCAGATGTGAGCGCCAGTGTAAGTGTGTGCAGGCTCAGATGTGGTAATGCCAGGGAAGCAGAACCAATCCCTCAAAGTAAGAGGCTGATTTTGCTTTCGTCATCACTAGTAAGTTCAACAAGCAGAAAAGGCTATGCAAGCTGCTTGCCAGTGACTGGCAGTTTCCAAAGGAAAGGTACCTTGGAAGATCTCAAGGGGGCAAGGGAAATTCATGCTGAGGCAGCTTGTGTGAAGCACTCATCTGTCTGGCACTGAAATCCTATATTTGTCTAGCGGGTGAACTGACTGATGGGCATTAAGGCTTACTTGTCACTTCCCAAAGCAGAGGTTCAAGTATTCAGGCTGCACAGAGATAACAGCTCCAGATATAATTTGAATAGGTAACTGTGTGCTTTTACTGTGACCAGCACATGGCATTCAAACATGGCCAGTGCTTGGGAACTGGAAATGAATTAGCAAAAACAAGCAGGGTCCTTTTTGTTTTTCTTTTCTTTTTATTTCTTTATAAAGAAAGGAAAGGATGGGCATGCCAAACCAAAATGGCAGAATACAGACAAAGGTGAGCACTAAGGCTTCTCCTTGGGGGCCATCCACAGTAAACTCTTGCCTTGGTAGGGTACAGCTCCCCATCCCTCCTGCCAGGAGGAACCCAGCATGAGCCAGCCCTTCAGCACAATCACAGCTCTTTGAAGTTAGTTTGCACAGTTTCACAATACCGTCAGCCCACGTCACAGTGGGGCAGCAGCAGCTGAGGCCAGCAACATTAGCAGCAGCAACATGGGATACAGTGCACAGAAAAAAGGGAGCAAAGAGCTTGTTTGCAAACAATTGTAGGTAACAATATAGAAAGTCCAAAGATCATCATTCTGCTATAAAAATATTACACTTCATAAAACCATGTACTATAAAAAAAATCTATTCAGAAACGCTGGTAAACATAACAAATATCTGTACACTGGCTGCCCTTTCCATACAGGAAACATAAAAAGCGTGAGCCTCAGAAATCATCATTTTGTAAACATGAATATGGAGCCTGTAAACAAAGTGCTAGATCATGGTTCATATTCTGTCAAATTAATTTGATACTACCCAAGTAAATCCCTTACACACATCAACACCTAATGGCCAGACTCCACTACTGCAACAGGAAAGAAGACGTGACTCTAAGCTCTCCCTCTAGAGTCTCTGAAGGTTCATATGGATTAAGGAATTAACACAGGAGCAAAGGCAGCAAGATTTGGCTCTGAGTAGCAAATTAGAAACAATCTTTTAGCAACTGGTTTTCATTTTCTGAACTTTGAATGTGTATTTCCAGTCTCTCCTTTCAAAATTAGCCTTTATCAAAGAGGGCATGCATTTTCCTCATTTTCCTTTCAGGCATCTCTGATATAATGGAGTAGAAGTTGACTCTAACTGTGTATACCAAAGCAAGAAGCAGTGGTTGAACAGCTCAACACTAAACATTGTGGTTTACACAACACAGGATGACAGAAAGGGCCAAATTCTTAATTTTAGATCCTAAACTTTGGACTGCAAAACATTTTCATGTGCAAGCCTTGTGATGACATGCATGATCAGATGCTGGCTGATATATATGTGTTTTCACCTAGTTGCACCTGGGAATGCAAGGTCTAGGCTCACAAAAATCAGTGAAGAGATTTTAGCTAAAATTTGGCACTAAGAATTACTGTGACTTTATTAACTCTCTAACATTCTTGTTCTGCACAGACTTCAGTCTACCCTCCACCTGAATACTGAGAGTTTTAGTTCTGTACACACTGAGAGCCTTACATTTAATTTCACTTTATCTTTGGAGTTTAAATTCTTACATTTTTGTTAACTTTCAGAATAGGAGAGGGTGTGCAATGGTTGTGTCAGCTGTGCACAGACACGGAGAGCGGAGTGTGGGACTGTGTTCACACAGGAGCTGAGGTACCACAAGCAGCTTAGCTGCAGTGTTTTCAGGCAACACAGGGATTTTAGGATCAGGGTCAGCTAGGAGGTAAGAACATACACTTCCACAGGAAAATGATGTATGCGTCAAAAGAGGAAAAGAAAAATGGGCTTATACATTTTACTATTTTTTAAAAATGAACTATACTAAAGCATCTTATTAACATTATTTTAGGCCTTTTTATTTTAATGTCAGGAATATCTGAAGGATTGTGCTCCTTGCTTGTCTTTTAGGATTCAGATATATGAACCTGGAGCTCACCTGGCTCTTCCTTAAAAGTGTCATCTCTGGATGTTCAACAAGGGAACTTTGCTTCTAAATATTTGCTTTGGCATTTCTGATACACACATTCTAAGAGAGAGCTTCAAAACACCTGCCTGAAAGTAATTTTCCAGTGAAAGCTAGGATGTATTTTGTGCTATAGTAATCTGCCATCTCTTCCATGTTTGACTGTCTTACTCCTAGGGATCAAGAAAACTGTAGCACACCAAATCAAGAATTTCCTCTGTAAAAATGTACGATTTAAAAAGAAACCCTGGGGGTTTCCTATCATTTTATTGAGTGGTGGCAAAAATACATACAGTCAACATTATTTCCCCATGACATGCCACCTGTGGCCCTACACCTTCTGGTTACAGGAAGTTTATATGAACTTGTGGCCAATTTTCAGAAGCCTGGACTTGTCCCCCCCTCTCTGTGCACAGGGCCTGGCACTGGGAACCTGCTGCTGTACAAACATCACCTCATTTATAGCCCTGACTCTGAGCCACACCTGGGCTCTGCTCAGCATAACTCAGAAACAGAGGGACAGAGGTGACACTGAAATTGTAGCCACTCCACTATGTTGACAGCACTATTGGCTAAACTGATTCTGTTGCCTTCCTGCTGTCTCCAGCCATTTGTTCTGACGCACAAACATTTGCTTTGCCCCATGGTGACCTGGCTAAGGGAGGTGTGAAAGGACAGATGAGCAGCTGGAGTCAAGAGAAAGTGACTGCCTGCCGTTTTTAGTGTCAGCACTTGCACATGCTGGCCTAAGTTCAGTAGACCAGCAGCATAAGAAACCTTTGTGCTATCCATGGCTTAGGGGATTATCCAAGCCCTGTCATAATTCCTGTCACAGACACACAGCAATTGAATACTTGACCGAAATTTGGATGTATTTGGAGGTACCAGAGCTGGTTACAAATTGTTAGAGAGAGCTGAATGGGTCTGGCTGGAAAGAGAGCCCAGTATTACACCCAAGGTCACAAGAAGCACAGGAAGACACAGTCTGTACTTCGTGAGACTGTGACATGTGATGTCATGACGTCATGTCACACATGGCATGCTTCACTCATCTCTCTGTGCTTGGGCTGTCCCCAGCACCCTGGGCTCTCAGGGAGCTGCAGAAGATGATTTTACAGAGAATCAAACCAGAATCTATTCTCAGATGGATTTCTTTTTCAAATGTAGAGATTAATTACAACATGTCTGTGAGGTTCACTTGTCATTTGCTGAAATAGGCTCTATAAATGCTATCTGCTGTTAAAACTTGCTTAGAAAAAATTAAACAGATTTTAAACAAGTGAAAATTCATGAGGTGCTGTGATAGGGGTCAGCTCTTCCTTTGAGCAGCATCTCCCACACCTCTGCCATATACACAAGCTGTTGGTGCTGTGTAGGAACTGGGGTAACACTTCCCATGATATTCTTCATCAGGGCCATTTGGCTTCTTCAGAGTCCTGGAGCTGCAGAGTTGGGCTCCAGCTCTGTAAAACGTGGGGAAATGCCTCCTCCCTGCTGGGCAGAACAACAAAACCTGCATGGATGTGATCCTGTGCAACCTGCTCTAAGTGAACCTGCTTTAGCGGGGGGGCTGGACTAGATGGGCTCCAGAGGTCCCTTCCAGCTCTCACCCCTCTGTGACTGTATTTTGAAGTAAGTCTCCAGATGAGCTGACTATGCCTGTGACAGGTACACTGTGGTATGCCTTGGACAGTCATTGCATTGCCCAACGTGATGGTTCAAAAATGTAACTAAATATTGGTAATAGCCTAATGCACTAGGTGACTTTATGGACTAAAAACTGTAGGTGGTATGGTCTAATTCAAAGAGATATTGAGACTTTCAGGAGTTAAACATAACATTTAGTAAAAATCTCTTATGGTTTTATAAAGAGAGGGAGAGAGGCTAAGCCTTTTACAATTTCCTCCTAGAAAAAAAGAAGTGCTTAGTGCTGAGCTGTGCCATGACCAGGAGTCTAGAAAGGAGATGCTGGCATGAAAGCAGCCACTTTAGTAATTAAGCCACAGCCTCTCATCCTCTCCTGGATCCAGCTGGGCCAGGGGAAGTGGTGGGTGCTATCAATCTGAAATAATGACTGCCAGTGGCATATTCCTCCCTTTCTGCCTCCCTTGGATTTGCTGATGGAGGCTCTTGTATTTCAGTCCAAGTGAGCTGGATCAGCAAGACTGACAGTGGAAATGGTTTAATCAGATTTGCTTGACTGGAACAGCTGATAAAACCCTCAGAAGAGCACCTCCCATGGCAAGACTGCAGACAGGAGACTGATCTGCCTTTGGAAGTGCATGGGGATGCACATCTGGGGCAGAAGGGAGACTGGACGGGATAGTTTCTTCCATGGAGGGGCACAGCCTTTTTTTCTACACCTGGAATAATCACTACCATTATCTATGACAGATTTCAAAGAACACTGCAGACAACACATTCTGAGTATCACCTCAACCACTGACTGCACTTCTGTCCTCATTGGATGAGCTGGGACAGAGCCTTTTTTGTGCATGTGTTTACACAGACACATATGGGCACACATCTGGATACACTGGCAACAAAATCTTAGTAAAAAAAGCCCACTATATGTATGGGCTTATTGTTACTTATAGGCTTATAAAGTAATTAATGAGCATTAAGATGTATCAGTTCATATGTGTCTGTATGTTAATAGTTGGTGGGTGGGAAAGAGGTGAGATTAAAACCATTAAACTTTGGGAAGAGCAACATCCTGTAAGCTTGGCCTACAATAATATGAAAAAATGCTCAAAGAATTAAGACTGAGTACATCTAGAGGGAATTAGACTTTTTCCAGTGGTTGTGAGAGAAAGCAAACTGAAGCAATGCAAGATGACCAGGAAATTGCAGAGGGAGACAAAAACTGTACAGAATATTTGCAACATTCTTCCTGCCCATATGCAATACAATGACTCTGACCATTAACAATACATTTTGTTAAAACAACACATATCAGCTGAGACCCCAGAAAATCCAGCCCTCCCTCCAGCTTGCCCTTTGCATCCTTATGCCCACCTTGCCTTCTTCCAGGACAGAAGTCACTTTGAGGAAAACAAGGCCTGGCCAGAGCTATTCTGCACCAGCCAGGATATCCCTGTCGCTGGATATCCTCACAGTGTGCTGTTAGCATAAACAGGTGAGGCTTAACTTCTAACAAGCAGAAAATTCTAAAGGCAGCAAAAAGCTGACATTAAGCACAGCTTAGCCAGAAGAGAGAAAGTGGGCTGCTGTGTACACAGCCAGACACACCCACCTGCACGCTTGCACTCATCAGTCCCAGCCGACTCAGCCTCTGTGTGAAGTTTCACAGCATTGTTTCTTTTAGAAAAGAGAAGGACTTCAAGGAGAGCTGCTTTGCAGCACTCCTCTGTGCACAGCACATAAACTTGAACATTAAATATCAGTTTAAATTAATAAGAATAAATTTAAATTTTAAAATAGACTAATGCAAACAAACTCCAGTCAACATTGAAGCAGAGCTAGTTTTAGGAAGAATATTACTATAGCAAATGAAACCCCTTGGACACTTTGAGGCAGTGATCTGGTAATTTCAGTTCAGCACCAAGATACAAAAACTACCCAGCAAGCAAAAATTACCATGTCTAGCATATGAAGCTCCATGTTCACATTTTTCTTTTTTTTTTTTTTCCTTCCCTGTCACAACAGAAAAAAGCCAACACAGCACAGTAGCTTTTCCCACAAAGCATCCGAGGTGACGAAAATCACTCAGAAAATAAAAATTAACATAAGCAGTACAAAGAAGAATCCCGGTCAGCTTGTGACCACCATAAGCCAAGATGGGCAAGAAAAAGAATAAAAAAATAGTTCACATCCGGCACCACAAATCTTGCTTGTTTTCTTTGAAACCAGGGAATGAGAAAAAAGTCCATTTTGCAGAGACCATTTCAACAAAAGTTTTCTTTCCCTGGACCTGGAAAATCCAGATATTAGGGCACAGAATTTTTGTTTTATATGTGTATAAATACACATGTACATATTCATATAAATATAAAAGCAGAGCATCCTCCCGTTTCTCCTCCTAATTTATTATTATTAAAGCTTGTAACAGAGTTGGCTGAGCTCTTCAGAGGTGGGTACTCTCTGCACACATGTGGCATGGGGAGTTTAGCTCTGCTAGAGCAGAACACCCAGGCAGGGACATGAAATGTTGGGTGATGGAGGCAGATTTGGGTGAACAGCCAGGGGAGGGCAGGGAGCAAAGACTGGAAATGGCCTCTCTTGCTCCAGGGTGGCACTCTGGCCTGCCAGACCTGCTCTCGGTGAGCAGACTGGGTGATGGCATGGATGGATGACTCCATGGACCCACTTGGCCCCTGGGCAGCCTGGCCACCTCCCCTCTTCTGCACCAGTCGCAGAAGAGGGACTGTCCCCTGCCTTGAGAGGGAGCCCCAGTTTGCACACTAGCTACCTTTGGCAGTGCTCCCCACCTTGCTGCCATGGGCCATTTTGCCTACTGTCCTCAAAGTCACCCACACCTTTCCCTGCCTCTTCCTCTGTTCCCCAGCCCCTCTCAGCTGATCCTCCCAGACCTGGCCATGGCTTGCTGGCCAAGACCAGACACCTTTCTCTTGCCTGATCCACAGGCTCCTACTCACACTGCTTTACATGAATGCCTTCCCACAGTCTCATCAGACCCATTCTTTTCCTCAGAAGACCGAGTTTCTCAGAGGTTTTCTGCTCTCTGAGACCTCTGAGCAAGTCAGAGCTGGTGGTACACTCTCCTTGAGAGGTGCTAGCTTCATTCCAGAGAAGGCAGGGGCAAAGTGCAAAAGATTCCTCAAAACCAGAAGATGTTTCCACCACCACCAGCTCTCCATCATGCTGTATAGCACTTGTTTCAAATAAGGTATTATTCATGTGTCTCTGCAGCCTTCGCTCTTCCTGGGGTGAGTGGAGATCCGTAGGTGTCTACTGGTGGCCAGCCAAGTCACTTCATCATGACACATGCTGGAACAGCATTCAAACACAACTGCGTTCTTCATAGCAAAAAGTGCTTTTCTTGACAAACAAAATGAAATCTGTTCCCATGGAACATCTTACAGACACAAAGATAGTTTTCTTAGGGTGGTAAGGATGAAGCTCACCTATTTTATTTGGCTTTATCGTGGTAAAGAAACAGAGCTACTGGCAAAACTGGCACATCTTTGTGAAGTTGTTAAACTCAGGACCCTGGCTGGAATGTAAAAGAAATGATGTAGCAAATGAGAACTTTGCCTTACGTGGGCTTCTGCTAGTTCTGGCAATTTCATGTGCAGGTTGTCCAAAAAAGTTCTGCTAGCCAAGTAAAGATGAATTTCTCAAATAATAAACTGTGGTTTTCAAGGAGGCCTTTTGGGGTTACTGCTACAATCTGGTAGAGGTAAGTCTTTTCATGCCTCGCCGCTGAGCCAGATTGGAGGACAATACAGGCTCCAGCCTTGGTGCCTGAGGTGCTCGGTTTAAAGCGAAGTAAGTGGCTGCCATTGCACCCTGTAAAATAGAGAAGGAGAAAACTCAGAGCTGGAATTCAGTTCTTTGATGCTTTTTCCTTCTCCTATTCAGTCTCCAAAAAAAAAAAAAAAGTCACGCATGCACAATTTCCATGAAATGATAACATTAAGGCTGGCAGACAGCTAAAGTGTCTCAGATTCAAAGTGGTGAATATCAGTATGTGCCACCAGGTTATTACAATGCATCCTGAAATGAAAAATACTGATCAGGTGATAGTCAAAACTATTTGCTGTTAATACATTAAATTTTGCCTCTGTGGCAAATAATCTTCCCAACTCCTCTATCACTTTCCAGGCTATTTACACAAATGACAGCTTGTTCTGCAAGGAAGAGGCAAGGATGTAGGAGGTACCTTCACCAGGTGAACATCCTGTCTGCTGAGTTGGTTTTGAGACAGATACTCCCTGTTCACTATCCATGGATGTCTCAGGACTTGGACTGCTGTGAGGCGCTGATGAGGGTCTACGTGAAGCATCTTAGACACAATATCCTGGGTTTGAAAGGAAGAAAACAGTACAAGGGAAAAAGTAATTAATAGCAGTACAGGTTTTATTAAGTGCCACTCCTCGTGGCAGTTTCATCATTAGCATGTCCAATGAGGAGAGTAATGCACTTTAGATAAGCTTTATATTCTTTAAGTGTCAGGTCATATCTCCAAAATTTTCAAGTGTAATGTTCAACTCTCAGCTGATAATCCAGTCAAAAGATAATGTGGAGAGTATTCATCTTATCGAATGAGTGTTAATTACTGGTGACCGTGTAGGAGTGATAAACACCTAGAGGGAGGATGCCATCTGGAGGCATCTCATCACTGACCTCGAAGCATGCTTATAAGAGAAACTTGGAATAGAAATCTAACACTCAGGCAACTAAATTTCAATTAGGTTAGTTCTACAACATTTAAACATTTTAATTTCAAAACTGGACAGCTGATAAAAAACCCACTGTGAGACCCATAGGTGCTGGTAGTAAGATTGATATGTTACTAGGTCGCTTACAGTTTTGTGGTGGAATGCATCAATGTTCTTCCATTGGATACTAATAGCTGCTGAAAATGGAATCTCTTGCAAGAATCTTTACATCCTGTCAAAGCTTCTGATTAATGCCAGGCAACTGTAAACTTGCCAATTTTCTTGCCCATCTCCCTGTCTCACAGACTAGTGGGCAGCTTCATCCCTAAAAATCTCAGCATCAGATGATTTTTCTCTCCTGTGGTTTCCATGCTTTTTGATACATGGGCAGCCTAAACTGAATTATACAGGAATTAAAACTGCCTGCTCCTGTTTAACTGAGAAGCAAAAAGGTGATTCATGTATAGACTATACACCTGTGGCATTGACAAACTTACA
This sequence comes from Origma solitaria, assembly GCA_013397895.1. NCBI lineage: Eukaryota > Metazoa > Chordata > Aves > Passeriformes > Acanthizidae > Origma > Origma solitaria. The sequence continues at coordinate 233,005 of VZRL01005202.1, read as the reverse complement.
CTTCTTTGAAAAGTGCAGTTGCATCAAAAGAAAAGTTGTGTGGTATTTAAATCTTGAAAGAAAATCTGAGAAAGGATTCACTGACCTTTGCAGTATCAGATACTGAATCCCAGTTTCCTCCTGTAAGAGCATATTTGCCACTGCCAATCCTGGCCAAAATCTCCTCTGGGGTGTCATCTGGTCCATTTGCAAAAGGAGTGAATCTATTTAAAAAAAAAAAAAAAAGAGAGAGAGAGAAAGAGAGAGAGAAAAAGGCTATGTAATTTGCAAGTATATTGCTAGTATTAACTGCCACTGATTACAACAGGAATTTGTTTCCGGAATGTACCACTGCTGCTTCACTTTCCCTCAAACGATTCAGGCTGGTGGTTCCTCATATTGACCTGTAGAGGAAAAGACTGATTCCTTAATTGTTTTGTAAATTTTTGTTCTGATTTTTTAGGAATGAAATATGCTTTGTAAAAATAGTAAAAAACCCCCTCATTTTAACTCTGCTTTACTGCCAACAGCTTTATTGCCAATACCAATATCTTGATAATGGCAAGAAAGGACAGAAATTATAAAGGAAAAAAAATAGGATCTGAAACAGAAAAAAAGGAAAAGAAAGAAGAACCCTTTCTAATCTATTTTGCCATGCTTTGTTAACCATAATATGCAAGTCAATTGGGAAAAAAAATTACCTGCAATAGGTTGCTTCCTTGTCTAGCCAGTCAGAAATGACTAGTAACATGCACCCAGCTTTACAAAATCAGTGTTTCATGCAGAGGATACACCTTTTGTCTTCAGAAAGTGACAAGAAATAATGTTTTTGCAGCTGACTAAAATCTACCAGGCCAAATTTTACTCTGCAATCTTGAGCAGCTGTGTAGGTTTGGAAGAAGTAGGTATTTTGGATTTTTCTTTTTTTCCTTCAATCTGTCTTTTCTCTTCTCAAAACTTGCCAGAGTGGTTTTTAGATTGTCAAACAGTTGGTTTGGCCACAGCTTCCTATCCCACCCGGTTTCTGGTAGCAAATTCAATTCCTCCCACTGTATTTTCTCATTTTCAGACTTCACAGCAGTTCATTCCAAAGAGATATGCAACGTTATTCCAATCTATAGCTATCAGGAGGGATGCAGTTAGAGTTAAGGGCTGGCAAAAACTCTGAGGTCTATCACTAGCTCCATTACCAGGATCCCAAGTCTGTGCTCTAGTCCTGGCTGTCTGAGTCCTCTCTGCTCATAGTGATGATAGGAGGAGAAAAAAGTCCTGGATGTAAATACTAGTCAGTTCCTACTCATCTCCTCTGATGAGGAAGAAAAAGGCCATTCATAAATGCAGTGCTGGCACTTAAAAAGCATTCCTCAACTGACTGTGTTAATATTATTTTCTCTGGTAAGTGCAGAAAAAGTGAGATACAGGTTACTAGCACCTGTCAGTAAATTTAATACCCACTAAGTTGTGCTATTTGTATTTCTGATTCACCTCTTTTTGATTTTTTTTCTCATTTAATAAAAGAAGCATTTTGAATATAATCAACCAAACAAATGTAACTGTGGGTAATGCGTTAATTTTATTTTACTGATTCTGGCTGTGTAGCAGTCTGTGGCATCAGCCAAACAGAGATAGGTTCTTGGAGATCCTAGCAGACTGGGAGACTTCGCAAGAAAGTCTCAATATATTTCAGCTGACCTTGAACACAGTTGTAGTCAAGAATAAATAGTTGAGATAGAGACGCCTGGCACCTTTCCAGTCATTGCTCCAGAGTGGCCATTTCCAGTCACTTGTCCCTGCCCTCCCCTGGCTGTTCACCCAAATCCACCAGGCAAGAGATGCAACTAACAGAAAGTCAGAGTCCAACTCTTTGTTTTCTGTATAAAACCTAGGAATGAATCCAAGCTTCTTGTCACAGCTGAATGATCATGAAGGAGGTTAAACAATTTAGAGAGGTCACTGAATAGCTGCAAGCTGCACTTAGGTGTGATAAATGTGCACATACCATACTCTGAGAAATGAAATTCAGGGGCCTGATAACTCTAGATTGGGTTTGCACACTTGGTTTCCCAATCATCCCAGCACATCTTACTCCTATCCTTCGCTGCTCATTTCAATCTGTGTCTTTCCCCGCATCTTCTTGTGTTAATGTTTAACTTTAGTCAACACATTGGTAGGGGGATTTTTTCCAAGTACCTCTCAAAAGTTTCTGCTGCCTGTTGCTATTCTTGCTGATCTCTTATTTTACTTTCTGAATCATATTTTTCAAATAACATCTGAAAACTATGTTTGGGTGGGGGTTTTTCTGGCTTTTAAAGGTGCTCAGACACTTTAATAACAACAACAAATGAAGAATAATGATGCTGAAGAGAATACATCTATTAATAGACTGAATTAACATCCTTCCATTGATAAGGCGAACATGATGTGTCTCTTCATACTCCTGTGCACCTCTCCTAATGGAAAACTTCCACACTGCTTAAGTGGTAGTGAACCCCTTCAGAGTCTAAGTCTCAGTGCATGCTTACAGGCACTTTCTGTTAAAAACCTAAACAATTTGTTAAGTATCAAAGATATTTATGCATTCTAGAAAAAAACTGATTCTAATTCTAGGTCTTGATATCCATTTGCTTGCTTTATACAACTTCTCAAGGTGGCCAGAATCCCTATCTGTGACTCCTTTTGGGCTTGATCAGCGCAGCACTGCTGAGCCTGCTGGAGACTGCTGCTCTAGGAGAACCTGGTCACTCACCCTGCCAACATGGTGTACAGCAGGATCCCCAAGCTCCAAATGTCACAGGCTGCATCATAACCTTGGCGTTTGAGGACCTGTGTGAAGGGAAGAGAGAGATGAAAATAGGTGAGTCTGATGAAAATAGGTGAATCAGAATTTTTAGCTTCTGATCTACAAAAAGCACTGATTAGTTGTATCTGCTGACATTTCCAGGGCTTAGCCGCATATCTGCCTTGAACAGGTGCTACCCCGGGATCAAAATGTAGTGCTGTAGAGTGAGGCAAAGCCCAGGCTGGAAGGAGCTGGCTGGTGTTCAAACCCAGCACATCTGTCCCTTTCACAGTGAGAGAGTTGAGTGCAGTTTGTTGGAGACTCTGGGAGCTTCTTTGACCATCCAACATACAGCACAGCAGAACAATATTTCAGTGTTTTAAAATGTTTCATTAAAAAGACCCCACAAACTTCATTAACACTTTGAATCACATCCTCCTAATATAAAAGTTACCAACACCACTGTGGATGCATCGCAGGGCTTAATGACAGCGATAAGTATTCCAAGTGAGCTCAGTTTGGATTTGATACAGCAAATGGATGCACACTGAAGCACATCTAATGTCAGACTAATGAAGATGCATGACAACTGTAAAGAAAGCTAAAAGGCTAATCTTACTTCTGTACAAAGAAAAGTGGGCACATTTAGACTGGAGTTAACAGAGAGCAGGCTAAAACTTGACCCCCTTTTTCTGTGGGGCAAAAGAGACCCATGGCATTCAGCAGAGATCTGAGCAGTAGATCTGGCACAATACTGATTCAGGATGGTAAGGTATAGCAGTAGGGTAAAGCCCAGACTTCATTTATGCTACTGCACACTAGAAGAAATACCTGTTTGGGTCAGTGCAGGTCCAAGTGAAAGTGAAGTCACCAGCTAAGCTCAGGGACCACCTCCATATCTTCCACTTGCCCACAAAAGCAAACTACCCCCCTGTTTATTGAGTTCTGACACACCAACAGAGTTTTGTCCTCTTCAGATGGACCGGTAGATACATCTTTTTGCAAAGCATGTGAAAAAATGAATGTACAAATTCAGCAAGTCTTTCTCTGACCTGCAGCCTTATAACCCAGGAGTGATTTAAGTAACTGAAATCTATCACAGAAAAGACCAAATTTTGCTAAGAAAAAACAGTTTGAGAAAATATTTCCTCAACAGATTTTATAAATGATGAGTGGCAAAGCAACCATCTGCCAGGTATGCTGCTGAGTGAACCTGGAAAAAAACTCAGCAAACCAAAAAAACTTCCACAGCAACAAAACCAGAGAAAAACCTGCAGTTCCTTCTGTTTAGAAAGCTGGTAAGATCTTGCTTCTGCCTCTCTCTCCTGCATGTAATATATAGTCTTTCTGGATGATTTATTTATTTCTATTTATTTAGTTCCTGCATTCCTTCCCCCTCTATTAATGATGGTGAGGTGTCGCTGTGTCTTGCTATTCTGTTTGCAGGAGCTCTGCCAGATAAGAGGGACACTCACTCTGTGCCAGTGCCTAGGGAAAGCTTTGCAGGCAAACACCTTTTTATCAACAGCAACTTCACCCCATGGATAACAACAGGACCCAGTGGGCTGTCAGTTAGTGTCACGGCTATTTGAAAATGTCTCCAGCAGGTCTGTGTTTAAAACAAGAACTGAGCTGATGGGAGAAAATGTGGGAAACCTTGGCCAAAAAACTGGTGTTTAATCTAGGCAGGAGATTTTATGGAACAAAAGTGGGCATGTGCCTTAGAAATAGATCAGTCAGGGAAGGAGCTTTGCACAAGATGCAGTGGTGTCCTGCTGTAATGGATGCTGAAAAATTTACCACCAATTAAGGAGTTTAGGTCACTTCAAGAACTTAGTGGGATCTGAAACACAGGCAGAAACTGGTTCTTAGTGCCACACCATAGCAGGACATAGTGGAGATAATGGGTGTCCTGGAGATAATGATACCCTGGGTTCATCCAATTCTGATAATGACTTGGATATTTATCCAGTCCCCTTGTATTTCTATATGCTTTCACTTACTGGGTTAACAATGTTACAAATACAGGTTTTTCTCAGTTGTGACAAGAGGGGATGCGAATGGCTACAAAAACTAATAAAACCCCCCATAATTTCAAATGACAAAGCAGTAGTTCTTCACGAATTTTGTAGGAAAGCTGCAGAATAAAATATTTTTACTTTATCCAAAAGCACCCTACTGCATCTGTAGAACGACAGCCTGGTTCTTTCCTCCCTGCATGCAGCACGACTCGCACTAGGTGGCAGCGTGGTCTTTCGGACAGCCTTCATCTTTGCTCTTACCATCACTTAAAGCCCAGATTAACTGTTTCCAGAATAAAGAGACATCTAAGTGGGCAAACATGTTCTCCTCCTTCGGTCACTGCCCTCTTTGTCACCAGCTCAGCTGACTTTCTGCCTCCTAGATTAGTTTCATGAGCATGTGGCAGACGTTGCAGTCGGACTCAGAGAATGTGAAAGTCAAGTCTAGGCTGGAGGGCAGCATTATATCACAGGTAAAATGTAAAAGCACTTAAGGCTTTATGTAAGCTCTCTGCCAGTTCTGGTAATGTTTCAATTAATCTCCAGTGTCTCCTGCATTAGCAGGACCTGCCTTCTTCATCACGAATGTCTGGGAGTGTGATTTCTGCTTTCAGTTCAAATCAGAAGAGTCTGATCTGAGACTAGCAATGTTTGTGATTGCAGACACTATACAAAATAGCCCATCATGAAAAATAGTTAGACCTATTTCAAGCATCTTGTACCTTGGAGGAAATCTGAGTGCTTCAAATCTTGCAAACATGATTATTTTTGTGGTTTAGAAATTGAATGGCTGTAGTGCCACGCAAATTTTTCAATGGACTTTGATAAACAGCACATTCCCATTTCTAAAATGGAAGCCCAACCAAACAGCAATAAAAAACCCAAACCAATCTATCTTGGCAATGGAAGATTTATTTTGCTGGAAAGAATCTGTTTTGAATTTATACTGCCCCAGCAATGGTCTCAATATAACAAATTCTCCTTCTGACGCTGGAAGGCTGTGATTCCTGTAAATCTTTGTATCATGAAAGGATGTTGTACAAAAAGACCATCTTACTTTTCCCAGTTACATACCACACAGGTGAATATTTCATGGAGAAGACTTGGTGGGAGAAAAAGATTGCTAGATGATACCAACTGAAGAGACATTGGTAATTGATAGTAGAGAACAAATGAAAGACATCTAGTAGATGGTGGAGGACTAGGATGGTAGAGATTGAAAGACAATAGTTTTTTTGTTTTTTTATGAGGACCAAAACAAGCAAATAACACACATTTGAAGTAGTGGATTGCAAGTACTAAAATTTTTTATTTTCATCACTCCAAGAAATGGACGATCACCCAATCCATTAAATTCTTGCCCCTTCTTTGGGAGGAAGCAGATCGGAACATCTCATCAGTCAAACACAGCAAAGAGCCCGAGCCACTGAACAGTGATATGACCCAAGCCCACTCCTGCAGGGCTGCATGAAAGGAGCAGTGCCTGCCAGTGATGCAGAGCCACCTCTCCCTGTGCTTGGGATAAGCTGTTTGGTCTTCCTCTATTTTCCTGTCTGTAAGAATGAGAAAGCAGCCCTTTCCTCCACCCCCGAGAACAGGGGGGGATTGGTACTAGGAAAGCCCATGAGGAGAAACGTTTCTTTAGCTCAATGAAGTCAACAATAAAGCTCTCACTGATTTCAGCATAGTAAGGATTTCATGCAAGGATTTTTCAGTCTTATCACATAATCATGGAATGGTTAATGTTGAGGTCATGAAGCTCAACCTCCCTGCTCAAGCAGGGTCCCCTAGAACACACTACTCAGGATTGTGTCCAGATGGCTTTTGGATATCTCCAGAGGAGATTCCACAATGTCTCTGGGCAACCTGGCATGAAGATTTCCCTCTTAAGCCTTAATCCTGTTCTGATGCAGTGCACTAGAGGAAAAGCAGTCTGATCAGAAGCAGATAGAGAAAAAAGATATTTATCCCAGCAATGAGCCAAAGCATTGTGTATACCAGTCCGAGACAGACACCAGCTTCTGTTAGGAAAAAACAACCGCTGTGACAGGACCAGGAATAGGAAAGTTATGGTAATAGAGGCTGTGCAAGTGCCAGGAGCCTGGTTTCTGCCATGCTCCTCTTGTAAAGGCAGCAAGGGAGGAAGGACTGCTTCCTAGGACACACTTGTTACGGAAGCCTTTGAAATGTAATCCTACCTCAGGAGCGACAAAGTTGGCTGTGTAGCAGGGAGTCATGAGCAGCCCATTCTCCGCTCTCAGCTGCTTGGCAAACCCAAAGTCACAGATCCTGATAGAGTCTGGGTTTCCTGACTCATCCATGTAGAGGATATTACTTGGCTTGAGATCTCGGTGCACCACCTTAAGAAAGAACAGTGAGAAACAAGTGAGAGAGGGGGTCAGGGAGCACTCAGGCTTGGCTGCAGTTTCTGGTCTGCTGGTTGAGGTAGGGCAAGAGCTCATGCTGAAAATATTTAAATTTTGGAAAAAACGTTACTTAAAAGCCTTGGACAAATGAAGGGAGGAAAAAGAAAGGTTAAAGTCTGTTAAAACGAGAAATAAAATGTTTGACAGCCTCTGGTGGTGTATTAAGATGGAGGCTGCTGCTCTAAGGGGAGACAACTTCCGGAGGGTGGTCAGAGTGGGCTGTTGTACAAACATCTTTGTGGCAGAGTCTCCTGGAGCTTGATGGCCCTGAATACTCAGCTGAAAGGTGAAGAAGAAATAGCATCATAGGAGGAAAGGTCTTCCTCCTATGGATTCTATGTAAGGGTCTTCTTGTGACTGTCCAGGCTCACACCTGAAAGGAGGGATTAATTTCTTTCCTAATTTCAAAATGTATTAATGTGACTATATTTTACCAGACATGCCGCATTTCAGTGGCAGGAAAGCAGCCTTTATTTGTTATAGCAAGACTGAAAAATTACCATGAAAGCATAGAAGCCAAAGCACAAAATGCACTTTGTTTTACCATGAAGCAGGAAAAGCAGTAAATATTTGACTAGTTATCCAAACTGCTTGTCTCTGAAATGCAGAAAAGGAGAGATTTTCAAACTGTCGTATATAAAGAGCTTAGACTTTAACAGTCAGATTTTAACAGCATGTCAGAAGCCTTTCCCATCAGCTGCTCAAACTGCCACTTCATTTGGAGAGCAGAGCATTTGATTTTCTACCTATCTGCTGATTCAGCTACCCTAATTGAAATGTTGCTAAAAGTTCAGGTCCTGCAATAATGTTTGTGATAAAAGGTAAACAACTAATATCTCAAGACAGTACATGAACTTGAAAATCACTGTAGTGGGGAATGAAAATACTACTTTGACATGCTTCAGTTCAGCGGAACATGGATAAAAAGCCTATGACCCTATTTCACAAACCAAGTATAATTATAAATATGGAGAAAGTTGGGGTTTGGTTTTTTTTGAGAAAAGACATATTTACATTTCAGAGAAGCAAAATCACAGCTATTTTCTATTTCTAAAAGTTGTATTTTAAGGAGGTTGATGCAGCTAAGCCAAACAAGCAATGCTTACGCCCTGAGAGTGTAGGTAGTCCACAGTCCTGGTGATGGTGCACAGCACAGCGCTGGCCTCCCGCTCTGAGAAACACTTCTGCCGAAGAATGCGGTCCAGGAGCTCACCTCCCCGCATCAGCTCCATCACCAGGTACACGAATTTCCCATCATCATAGACCTGGAACAGTAATAGAAAAAATACTTGTTTTGGACCTATTAACTTGGTGAAGGTTGTTCCTTTAATCACAGTGTTGGCTTGCTTTGTGTGACATGTTGCAAGAAGAAAATGTCAGGCAATGTGTGGGAATTGTGCTTATTACATTAACAAAAAAAACCCTTTATAAAATTACTAAATCATCACTTTTTTCTTGTGTCTGTAGCAGCTTGCTGATTTGTCCACACAGAAATGTAGCTTTCCTGGTCTGCTATCGTGCCAGCAGAGCAGGCTCAGCTGTTAAAAACAGCACCACACCACACAGCTTCAAATGTCTGCTGGCTCTCCCCCAAGCATTCTTCTCAGTAGCGTTGTCTCTTTCCACTTCCACAGGGTGACGTTGGCCATTTCAAATATCAGTATTTCCCCTTGACTCATGATCAGCTAAAGAACTGCATTATACTGTTGGCCAACACATGCATCTAATGATATTATATAGTTTATATTTGCTGTTCTGGAGAATATATTTTTGATATCAGCTGCAAGACATTTTACATTCAAGGTCAATGACAATTGGTAAAAGACATTTTGTCACTTATATTGGAAGATGACCATTTTCATCATCCTTTATCTGGACTGCAATAATAGGCAGTGTTATAGTCATCAATGCTACATGTTTTTGGAAAGGAATATAAAACCTTATTTTGTACAGATTTTGAGATACTCTTTAACACTTAAGAATTAGGTGAGACTTTCCTGATGTGGTGTAGACAATCTTAGGTGAGACTTCAGGCAACAAAAGTAAAACATCTCTGACTAAAGCCTATTACTTCATTTAAGCATAGTGAAATCTATTTTTCATATGAAATGCTGAAGAAAAATACCTTAATGTCTTCTTAGGCTGCTTGAGTACAAGGTAAATAGTGCCTGGCATTAAAACACTGTCAGGAGAATTCTTAGAGACTCTGTGAGTTCTCCTCTTCCCAACAAAGCAGATATCTCAGGCTGCATAGGAATGGCTGCTGCTTGTGAAAGATCATCCCTGTCCATCAGTGCCACTGTGTGTGCGTTCAGCAATGTGTCCCAAAACACCCAGCTAGGGAGATCTCCTTTTAAATAGTGCTGCAAACACAAACCCATCTTGTCTTTCTCCAGCACCGTGCCCCTTTGGCTTTATTTGCTGTTTGTTAGACAGTAACTAGAGAATGCATGACCTGACCAGTCTTTCCAAATGCCATCCAGTAATTGGTTAAGTCTTTTTTTTTTTTTCCTTTATTTCAGTGAGTTTGGTTTTAGCTCTGATCTTCGACTGAAGAATTTTTCAGACATGGACTAGTAAGTGAGCCTGGTAAGGTAAAAATCATTTAATGCTGAAGTGCTCAAAGACTACTCACATCTTTAAGAGTAATGATGTTTGGGTGCTGTCCATATCGCAAGAGTATCTCAATTTCTTCAGAGGGGTCTCTCTTGCTCTTATCAATTATCTGGAATAAATAAAGCACAGTGCAGTCAAATACCAGCTAGCAGCGCTAAGCACAAACCAACCAATCTCTACAGTTTAAACAAATTAATATTCAAAATTCTTCTATTAATCATTATTCTAGGAGAGGACAGCTCAAACCATGTGCAAATGAGAGCCATGCTGACTGTCTGCCAAAGCCAGATGGAGCAATAATTAGTTTAGATTCTGGAGGCGTAGGCCTCTTTTTGATGCCTACAGTTCTGTTTACCCATAAATAATGCAGTTACAAGAAGTGTCATTTAGAAATCAAACAACCTTGAGAGTTTTAAAATAATCATAGTTTTAAAATTACCTCTTTGACATAAAAAATTGATGGAATCACAATATTGGCACATGCTTGTATATATGCTGATAAATTATTAAAACCAATTGTCATATGTATTTGTCAGAAATGAAAATGTATACACATTCACTGTCAGGGGAGATTTGAATTGAAGCTATTGGTAATCACTTGGCTCTTTGGGCCATGCTGTTGTAGTGAACAAGAGAGTGACCAGAGATTGAATTTGGCCATGTAATCAAACTCTACCCATTCCTAAACTGGAAAGAAATCTGCTTTATAGATCACTTTAATGTAGTCAGCATCTTTAGCCTTATCAGAAAGTATAGTAAGGCATGCATACTTTTTAGTTTTGTAGCAGCAGGTCGTAGGAAACATGACACCTGCTGCTTAGACAGCATCACTGCATGGAAAGCCAGCTATTAGGATAGCACTGACCTCCCCTCAGTGATTCTGTTCCCCATATTTGGGAAGTCAGTCAAAGAGCTTTAGTCATTTGTCCAGTTGAGAGCATTGACTAATGTTTCTCACTTTGTAGATTTAAATAATAAATATGGAACAAAAAATAATCTAAAGGAAAATAGCTTCATTTTGGAATCTCAAATGCAACTGCAAAAGACTCATTCTACTAGAAACTCATTAGGAGTACAGTATTTTGGCTCTATTTCTTATTGCTAGAAAACAACAGCAATACTTTTGAATAATATGTTTATCAAAGTGAAATGAGTGGTATTTTCTGAAAATCATAATTCCATTATCGCCTTGGATTTCAAGGCTTCCAACCTTAAATGTGGCTAGTTCTCTCCAAGAACTAGGCACAGAGCACAGATTTAAAATGATGGTGTTAGCAGGGAAAAACAGCTTTTTAGAAACCTCTTTAGCTAATGAGGATAAATGCTTGCCTGCTTTTTAATAAAATGCATGCATTTTTCATGGTTTAATTATGGTGATACAAATTCAAATACATGAATAGGATTTTATGCATTAGCCATGATAATGCATAACTGAATATATATCAGAGGTTTGATAGTCATTATGACTGGCATGTATGTGCAGTGATAATGATGGTCAGTAGTTGTCCATGGCTCAGGTATGCACTTGAAGCGGCATCAGTATTTGGTTCTGAATTACTAGAAGTGTGACAAATTTAAGTGCGACAGGCAGCTGATGAAGGTAGATGGTAGTTGTCCACATTTAAATAAATAAAGGAATTCCTCAAGAACAGGCAAATGAAGAAAAAAATCTGTGGTTTTTCTCCCAGTTTAGTTGAGACATTATCAAGGAGCCAATGAAGCCCTGATCAACTGATTAGTCATGAATACAACCACAGTGGCTGATTGTGTCCCACTCAACCAATGATTCTAACATACAAAAAAATCCTCAGGGCCAATTCCTTGGCTAAATTAAAATATAAACTAATATACCTCTTGCAAAAATGCTGGAGTAACTCTCATGTGCCCCTGTTAGCATCTGCTGTCCTCATGCAAACCAGCAGAACCTACTGTGGCAAGTACTGCCACCAGTGTGAAGCACCACTATCACTACTCTACTCTAGCAAGCAATATATTCCAGATTCCTTTTCTGTTACAGTTCCCTGTGAAAGGAAATATCCAGAGCTGTGGAAAATTTTAAGCAACTATTAATAATGCCGGACTATAACCGCACATATATGGCCTAAAAAAAATTCAAACCAAAAATAGTCTCAGCTATTGACAAAACTAAAACCAACATAACCTGAAGCACTCTGCTACTGATGTAGTAGTAAGAGCTGTAGAGGACATTTAATGCTTCTAATTCACAATACGCTATATAAATACAAATTGCAGACAGTTCCATTAACTATGCATGCTGTTTGCTTTAATGCATGCACAACCTACGATACAGTGATTAAATGGACAAGGTGCCCCAAACCACACCACAAGGCATTGTCAGAGCTGTGAAGGGACCTGCCAAATTCCTCTCAGTCCCCAGGCAGTCTGATTGGAGAGACCAGAACCATTTCTCTCCTCCAAAGCAAGGGATTGTCACCCTAGCAGTGCCTCTCTTCAACATGCCTGTGACTTACACTGGCCCATGACTGACAAAGCAGCAGAGGAGGTGTCTGCTGCAACTTCAGCAGAAATCTCTCTGCAGTTCAGACTGGCTGCAGTATGCATAGCTTCTTTATTCCTATGTTGCAATGGCCTCAGCAGTTCATTAAATATACCCTAGCTCCACTGTGATACCCTGTCCTCCTGATCTTCCTCTTCACAGAGTCACAGAATCATTTAGGTTGGAAAAGATCTCTTGAGATCTTCAAGTCCAACAATTAACCCAGCATAGCCAAGTCCACCACCAAACCATGTCCCCAAATGCCACATCTACGTGTCTTACAAATGCCTCCAGGGATGATGACTTCACCATTTCCCTAGGCAGCCTGTGCAGTGCTTTACAACCCTTTCAGAGAGTGTTTTGGTGTGTTGTTAAATCCATCCAGAATTTCCTGTCATAAAAAGGAGCATTTGCTATCCTGGTCCCTGTTTCCTCTGAGACACTGTGTTTTGCATGAATACAGACTCTTCCCTGTGACAGCCCATGAACCTCCTGCAGCTCGTCCTGTGCAAGGAATGATGCCTTTTCTTTAGGAAACTCTTTCTGATTTGAATTCCACTAAAATGTATATATAAACACTCTCTGTTACAGAATTACGGGAAGATCTCAGCTACTAGTCCTGAGAAGTTGAGTACTATGAAATGATGCTAGTTTTTCTATTTCTCTCTGTAGATATGTGGGGAAGACCAAGTCAAAGAGCCACCATAATGGGTAAGTGACACACATGTAACATGAGCTCCACTGTACCTTGGCAGAGAAGAGCTATGAAGCACAAGGGTCTCCTATTGCCCTTCAGAAGAGAAAGAACTGAGCCATAAAGCAAACAGACTTTTTCTGCTTTGTACACCCAGGGATTGTTTTGAAGCTCGTCTGTGTCAAACAGTGTATGAAACAATTCCAGAGTAAAATGGGCTCAGCACAGTCAACAGTGTCCTTTGTTCCAATGGGGACTTTTTTTTTTTTGCTATCACACCCTTTGTGTGACTAAATGACTAACTGAAAGAAAAAGGTGCATTTTCTTTCCTCAGTGGGATTTAGGGTAATAACCTCATGATATTTTTAAATTAGTCAAGCTCTTTTAAAGGGCAATACTGAACACATTCTCTATTAAGGAAGAAATGATCAGGACAGAGTATTTTCAAAATCCCAATTAGTGCATCTGTCCAGTTTTTACAAGTCCTTCTAAAAGTCTTCTGCATGGAAAAAATCATCCAATTCTTCTTTACTAATGGATTTTCAATGGCTTTAGCCTTGCCAGAGCAGACTGATGAGTATAAAAGAGAGTCTCAATAAAATTCTGTGTGGGTAATGCCTTGCCGAAATTGGCACAGAAACTAAATAGACAATATATATATATTTGCTTGCTGCCTTTTTGTGAAGGTATTTGCATGCTTCCAACGGTGTAGATAAATTTCTTCTTCTGGACTTAGTTATGCCCTTAGCAGATGTTGGAGCCTTCAGCTGTTTGATACCACCCACCAGCTGGGACTTACAGCCTTTACAGCCCTGACAAAGAAACTGTACGTGTGAGCACTCCCTAATCTGCTTTCGCTGAACCAGCCCTGCTAATACAAATTGCCTTTTCAAACACTGAAATTAACCTGGATGACTGTGCATGAAAAGAATGGAGAATGGCTGTGTTTCTTACATGGAGTTCTCCATCACTATAGTTGTGAGATTGGAAAAAGGCAGGAGGTAGGAGGAGACAGTTTGTCTGCCTTTGCTGTCTGGAAAATGAACAGCCTAAAAGAAAAGGTGAGAGAAAAGCAAGAGAGTGAGAAAGAGGAGAGAAAAGGAACATGAGGTGTTACTGATGGGAAGAGCAGTGACACAGGCCTGAGAAGAAAGGATAGGGCACCGGCCAGGCTAAGCTGGAGCTAGCGGCAAGGAAACTGTTGGGTCTTTCTGTGCTGGGGAGAAAGGACTTTGGGCATCTTTAATGACCAAACAAGACTGTATTGCATCATTTGCTTGGTTCTGACTTTGTTTTTCTCTTTAAGTGAAACAGGACTCAAAAGCTGTCCAATCATGTCAATTGAAATGGGTGATGGCAGCCACCTCTGTTCCAGGGGAAGGTGAATGCACCTAGAACTGGCACAGTGCTTTAACCCTTAACACCCCGGTGTGTGCCACTACCATGGACTGCAGCAAAAATTCTCCATTTTGTTTTATACATTTATTCCACAACAATACCCACAGACACGGGCAAGCATTGAAGGTACACCTTGCAGCACAGGAATAGATGAAATGTAAGCTGAGGAGCTCTGAATTAGGAGTTTTGGTGGGTCATGCTGCAGAAGCATAAGGCACAGCTCTTTTTTTCCCCAGACCCAAATGGGATCAGCCTCTGCCTTGTCTTCAACTGCCCCAAGTGACCCTTCCTGGCAGCTGAAACTGAGATACCAGAGTGTGAAGTGGGGCAGCTGAGCTACCTGCATAGTGCCTATCTGCTGCTCCAGCCACAGCAACAGCAAGTCCAGCAGAAGGTCGGGAAGACACCTAGGCATTGTCATACCTTGTACAGCCCCAGCTGAGGCTGCCAGTGTCTTGAGGCAGTGGGATGATGTAAAGCTCCTTTTGACCAGCACCAGGGAATTTTGTGAGAAAAGCATGAGACAGGAGGAGAGTTTTATACTCTTTTTAAAGCTGCTTTGTTTTCTCTTATATACTTTAATTTTTTTTTTCTGTAATCTGTTGGGAGAGTAAGCATGGGTTAATCACCTTTAAGAACAGATTCATTATATAGTGTGATGTGATAGTGCCTATAAAAATCCTTTCCTTTTCTGGGAAGGGAGGGATGAGAAAAGGGAGAATTAATTTTGTGTCCCCTTTCACATTATCTCTACACTGTGATGTGTTTGAAAATTCAGGGCACCACTAGCAGAACTGACTATAGGTGAGACTTGCATCTCTTCTGAAAAATGGAGGTGTGAAAGCACACAGAGATTTTAACCTGACAGTTTCATCTACAATAGTAATTCCAATGAAAGTGTCACAGAGAGAGAGAGTTCTGCAGTTCTGTACTGCTGGAAAATGTACAGGTTTCCATTTCAGTAATATTTCCTTCTAAAAATAAGTTCTATTCATGCCAAGCATCTGTTTTAATTTGGTTCCTTTTCTGATGTCAAATAACTCAAGCTGGATGAAAATCACTGCAGAAAGGCTAATATTATTTAAAAGAACATGGTATAATTTTACATTTAGATGTCTCCAAGGAGAACTTTTCCAAGTCTAATACTTTCTGAGGGACTATTTGCTGTGCTATTAGTTTTGATTAGCTCCAGAAATTCATTCCCTCCATCCATGCTTAAGTCTTTCAGGAAAATAGTGAAATGACTATTAGAAGGAACAGGCCTAATTAGCAATATCTTTCGGAAATAAGGACTGCCCATCTGATCAAGCTGTGCAGGTGAAACATCAAACATTTCTACACACAGAGGAGGCCCACTTGCTGCCACTGTTTGCTGACTTAGCACTCCTAAGCTGTCAGCTGAAACTGTTAATTAACTGTATTTGTTAATTAGCACTTATACGGTAGCACACATTTTCTAAGTAGTACAGAAACACTAACAAATTTATTCCAATAGCACCTGTGAAACAGAAAAGCTCAATTTAGGGAGAAGTCTTCAGTTTTGGAGGCAGAATAGCTTGGTGGGAAAGGCTCTGCACTGTTGCAGTCTGCTCTGCTCAGCACACATCTTTGGATGAGACTGATGAATTTTCAGTCCATAAAATAACTGCAGTGCTACTCTCACCTTCTTTTACAAAAAGCTTCAGGGATGGAAACCAGTGTATCATTTTCAGAACTTGCAAAAGAGGAAAATTATTACATCAGTATGGAAGACAAATACAAGAAACATAGTTTGAATGGCCCCAAAACAGAAGTAGAGCCACAAAGGACCAAATTCTGTCCAAAATACTTTAGCTATTTGGCAAGCAAGCTAGAGAAGAGAAACATGATATTATTAAGCTGTAGAAAAATTGCTGCCTGATCCTAGGTCTCAGAAAAGATCTAGTTAGAAGAGGGAAATACCATATTCTCACATTCTTCAAAGGTTCAGCCATGCCAAGGAGAGAGACACTGTGAGCTCTGTGAAGAAATGGGAAGGAGGCTGCAGGAATCCTTAAACCAGAGGAGATGTACAACCACTACACATTTAAGCTTTGCCTTGAAGCTGAGATTAAGAGGTGGCCTGCGCACATTTCTGTATTTCTACCTGCCCTCTCCGATTATTTTGTTAAGACTTAAGCAATGCTTTGACCCCATTGACCCCAAAAGTCAGCAATGCTTCTTGCTGCTAGAAACAACCTGGCTACTTGCCGAAATGCTCGAGCCACTCCTGCCTCTCTGCCCTGCCTTCTCCCACATCCTTCCAGCAGAGCCCATCACTCTGTATTGGCCTAGCCTTTCTGAAGCTGTAGCTGCAGGGCTCTGCCTGTTCCAGCAGTGTCTCCTTGGAGAGCTGCCTTATTTCTGTGGAGAGACTCTCTAGTAGAAAGCACAGAATCACAGCATATGCTGAGTTGGAAGGGACTCATCAGGCTCATCGAGTCCAACTCCTATCTGAACATGCTCGAATCAAAACAATAGAAAAGTGAGACTTGTTGAAGTTTTGCAGGTATTTCAGAAAACCCAAATCTTAAAAAATGAGGACACAATATAAAATATGCTATGTTGCCTCCTGTTATGATGAGTGTACAGAACGGCCCTGGTCCAGTGTGGAAGTCAGGCCCTTTGATAAAGTTTTTGAAATGGAAGAACCAAAAAGCCTTCAAAAATACTCTCACAGATCAGATGTAATATCCTCATAGTCAGCAATAATCTATCATCCTTTGCTACTTCATCCATTTTACCGCAAATAATTTTCTCTTTCCATCACATCTAGAGGACACCCTCCATGTCGTTTGTAATCACTCTTAGTAATTAGCCCTTATTAGTGCTATTAATGCTGGTTTCTTTGCAGAGCACTCTAGAACTCAGCTCTCCCTATGCAAATTCAAAGAAGGACAAAGATTTGTGCTCAAATCTGCTCTAAAGCCTGTATCTCCTATATGGCACCCTATAGGCTACAGAATCTGGTGCCACACTTCCAGGAAGCTTGAGTATGCTTCAGACACTCAAAACCATCTTTTACTGAAGTGTCTGGACCACATTATTTCCTGATGCCCATCTTTATGAACCAAATTCCATGGGAGAATCTGGTGTTATCTGTAGTTCATCAAGGTAAGAAGGGGTCTTGTACTTCTGATCCTGCATTTTGTAAGGCTACATTTCCACTAATATGACAAATCCAACTTCTTGGCATGTGAGGGGAAAGACGTCTTGGTCATCTCCTTCAAGCGTCTGCTTTACCAACTGCTCTCACAACCAGACTTCTTTCCCCTTAAAACTCCCTTTTTTAGCTTCAAGACATTCTGTCTTCCCTTGCTGTCTTTAGCAGCCAAATGGTTGTCATCCATCATTTATATCACCTTAGAGATATTTATAGATTTTCATTGCATCCCACCGGGCTCTTGTCTGTCTTACATCACACATATTTGTAGCGCTCTTGATAGAGCTTGCCTTGTAATTCTTGCGTATTTTCTGCTATAGATTTTCTCTAGTTTGCTTATATTCTATCTTAAACCACGGCTATCAAAAGAGCGCATGATCCCACAGGATTTAGTATTCCTACTCAGGTAGTACAAGAAAAACTCACTTACTTATATGCAAGCATGTTAGTAAGATAGAAATCTATAGGTCCACATTTGAATTTTATTAATAAAACTGTAACTACACTAGCAACATATTTATGAAATGCTTGTCTGATGCTGGTATTCAAATACTTGTATTTCAATCCTATGAATTATTTGAGTACACTGAACAGCTTCATTGCATATTCAGGGAATGAAAGCAAATAGGAATGAAAAATTTGTGGAAGACTGCAGTGAGAGACACTTTCTCAATAAAATATTGGAAAGTATCTTTCAGAATTATTATGTATGATCTTGCAGAGGCAAAAGATATGCTCTTTGTAGATAATTTGATTAGCCAAGGACAGTTAGAGGCTCCTGGAAGCACAGTTAGCACTCTTATTTCCCTTCACTTGGCTAACAGATTTTATGAGGTCCTTTTGCATAACATGTTCTTCCTGATGCCATTTTTTCCCCAAGTGTGAGATGTGATAGAGGCACACTCTTATCCATACAAACCTCACTGTGGCAGCCACCCAGCAAAGTCCAGAGGAGTTTGCATTTCTGGGGACTGAATGAGACCTGAGACAGGAGCTCAGCATCTGATCCATGCCCAATCAGCCCATCCTCCCTCTGGCAGACTCCTGATAGTGCTCTGCTCCAGCATCAGGTTAACTTCTGTGAAATTTCAAAGCTACATTTAAAGGAGATGCATTACCAGTGGCTCTGACCTGAAGACTGCTACACATCCCTGGGCCCTGACCCCTGTACCATGTTCTGGTGCAGGCAGAGGGGGAAAAGGTTGGACAAGCGGTAGATGAGTACCTGCTGGTGTTGACAAGCTGGCAGACTCAGGGGCAAGAAATCTGAGGTCATCCAGCAAACTTTCCATTGACTTGCCTATTTTAAATACTGATATATTTATCCATTTTCCACCAGACACTAGGTACCTCCCAAACAGACAAAAATAGATACAAAGCCTTCCCTGAAATTTTCACTGTCTGTTTCACATTACTGACTTTCTGTGGTTGAGAGACAATTTTAAGCAAATCTCTCTAGATCTACAGACACCTTAATTTTCAAGGAGATTTAAGGATGTTTGGTCTGATTTTTTTTCTTCTTTATTTATATTTTTTCTTATTTCACTAAATAAGATTTCTATTTTCTTTACAGCATTCAGCACTAAACTCCTGACCCAACCATAGTACAGGCTAAGGAGAAAATGTAGAGCCACTGAAGATTACTGTGTAACCTCCTGCCTTCAGATTAGTGTGCAATTTTTTCTATTTACACCAACCACATAAAAACAACCGAACCAAGACTGTGAATATCAATGGAAGAGGAAAATGAAGCCTAAGGAAATTATGAAAAAGGTCTGGAATTTAAATGGGTTTTGGTGACTGTGTCACTCACTCTTACTATCAAATAAATAGACATACACAACCAGTTTGATTACACAAGCCTGCTAACAGTAGCTCTCATGAGTTACTGATTTCTATTTATTGATAGTATGTTGACATCACTTCTGGTATCGAATTTTTGTAGCTTATTAAAATGCACCTTCTCTCCAGTCTGCGCATACCAAAACATGCTAGATAGACACATTTTCAGTGCTTCTCAATTACTAGGATTATATATGAGCTGAAAAATTTAGTAGGACTCTGGCATGAGCTAACTTGTACCACAGTGGCAGATATGGACCGCAAACTTTGGCTTTGCTCGTAACTGTGGAACATCTGGAGCCAAACAGTTGGTTAGTACACTACAGAGATAGGAAAAAGTCATGAGAATCACATGTGTTTCATGATCCAAATTCCACTGTAATACTGGCATCTGCAAAATTGGACTTGTCAATTGGGACTGTATCTTCTGTGTTTCTTCTTCAAAGGAGGCAAAAATCTATATCCTGTCTTTTTACCTAGTTGTTTGCCCTGCCTCTAACAGCATGGAGGCACTAAAACCCCACAAGACATAACCAGTCAGAAGGCAGTTGACATCAAGGTGTTGAATCTGGCATCTAAACCACCCATGTCTGCAATGGCTGGGGCAGTTACTGTATTGGGGGTAGAACTGGCCCAGCAGTGGAAATTTCTACTTGGCTACAATCCACCAGTAGTCTCTCCTGGAGATCGGGAGTCAATCTAAACAGATAAACCTTTAGAAACAGGGAGATGAAATCAAGTCCTTTTCTAACTTAATCTGACATCGGTAAGAAGCACATCCAAAAATCCAGCTTGAAAGCGTCACTAGCGCTCCAAGCTTGAAAGCTGTGCAATAGTTTTAAGAAAAGAAAAACATTTGGAATATGCTAATTGCATCACATCTCTGGCAGGTTTTGAAAAATCTGATTCACCAAGAGCTCTGAACTCCAAACAAGAGCTCTTAATCTGTTTAGGCTTTCATTGCGAACTTTCTTCCACCCACAGAAACCCCTCCCATATCCCCTAGCATCATTCTTTTACTTAATTAACTTATTTTCTATAGATACTGATGTGACTGAAATACTTTGATCTGATTTTGCTTTGCTCCTGACCTCACTATTACATTTATACCCATGTGAAGCTTGTAACTATGACTGCCAATGCCGGTTCTCTTTGCTATTAAAAATCATTAAGCCTGCTATAGTCAAAAAGATCAATATTATAGCAGAAGACTCTGAAACACAGTAGAGGTCCATCAGAGGAGAAACACTCTTTTTTTTCCATCTCTCTTCTTTCTACCGGAGTCTTATGAAGCATCCAACTCAGAATATTCTGTGATTCAGAAGAAAGAACAATATACTTACTTGTATTTCAGAGCTTTTTACTTTTTTCACTGGGGAGTGAGACGGAAAGAAAATTAAGAGTAAAATTTTAAAAGCTCCTCAGAGTACGTACGTGCAGCAGAATATGACACACAGACTTGCTAAACCAACATCTACCTGCACTGACCTAGATAGGTGCCTGCTAGTTTCAGGGTAGACACAGTTGGCAGGAAATCTGACTGTCTGCAGGGCTTTCTCCTGCATGGTAGGGAAATGCTCTCAGAAGGGGAGATATGTCTGAATTCTGAAATATTGCAGTTAGGAGCCCGAGGGCATGTCTAAAATAGCTTTAGAGTTTATTATTAGCATTTCATTTTTACAGATGACATGGAAGAAGAGGGAATAGGTTGCAGGAAAATTCTCTTCAGCAGGCTTCAGGACTGGATTTACAACGGCAGTAGAACTGCCTGCAGGTGCAGAGAGGTGTCTGGGGGAAATTCCAAAAGCTCCTCAGTGAGCAACGTGCCTGATCTCAATGAGCTCCGAAAAGAGTGAAATTCTAGATTTGTTCAAGTGCTTTTACAACACCAGCAAAGAACTTCTTTGCACTGCTAGACACCTAATCATTTCTACAAGATGCCCCCCAATTAGTAGCAGACAGCCGGCAAAAGGAAAAGGGATGAAGTGTTTTGCATTTTAATAAATATATTCTGTTTCTGGGCTGGGAAAGGTGTTGCTTTTCTGACTGTAGCTCTGACTCAAGGTACTCTGGCCAGGTACTCTCCTGTCCCAGTATGACACCCCACAACAATAATAAATAAGGTGAGTGGCAGTCTCCATGGCAGGATTATTTATTTGCACAGTGACATGATGTGTGTCTTCCCGCAGTGATGCCACCACATAATTTCCTTAACTCCTTCCCTATCACCAGCCTCCCCTGGGCAGGCAGGATGATGGTCTCTGATGTGTTGGCAGCTCATCTGAAAGAGGGGAGCTCTTAATGAGGTGGTGCAAGGCAAGTGAGGCTGCTGCCTATCACACAAACTATCACTGCAGATACTTCTTCCTGTGAATGTTATGTATTAGAGAGCACTGAGAAAATTATACTTACTGTCAGAAATAAAAAGAGCCTAATTACAGTGATTTTTATGGAGAGAGTTAAAAGATGCATGTCAAAAGGGACTGATATATAATTATGATAATATCAGTTGCAACTCCTGTACTATCTAATTACTTGAAATGGGTGGCATTGTGCAATTTTTTTTGAAGTGAGCTACTCTGACAACAAAATGATATAATTTTATTATGAAATTACAATAAAATTGAAGGAAAAGTGAAATTAATATATTGGTAGGAGTAATAATCAAAGAGGCAGCACTAAATGTGCTGGAAAGACAGAACAAACAGAGACCCACCAACTGTCTCCAACCCCAAATCTGTGCTACACATTTGACTCACACTGTATCAGAAACTTAGATGCTGCACATGTTGCCTACACTGGCAGTCAAAATCAAGACATATTTACATGACAAGAATAGAGATGTAAGAAGTGGAGGAAGAAAGGAATAAAAAGAGGAAATAATAATAAAAATGGGAAAGAGCATAAACCTAGCAATCCTAGTGCTGAACTCTTCTGGAGCTTTGAGGGCCTCCATGCACTGACTGTTCTGGATCGTCTGAGGTTCTCCAAACACCCAACTGCTGAGCATGCTGGACCCTGTCAGATTTGAGCACTCAGACATTTTGAGGGATGAAGTTTTTCTATTTTGGTTTCACACTGGCTGTCTTACACTGATAAAACTGTCCACAGTACTTGATATAAACGAAATATTAGTTATTACTTTAGTTTAGCATACATTTCATTAATAATGGATATATTTAAATTATACAGAACCTATACCTATTATAATATAATGCCATCAGTTGACAAATGGCCTGGGCACTGAAAACTCTAGAAAACTAATTTTTTTCATTAATTAGAAATTAAAACAGTAGCACATTTGTATGCAAGCCCACAGATCTGCTGGTAAGTCCATGCCCTAATTATGGCATAGCCTAAAAAAATCAACCATTGTTTGAACAGTGACACCAACTGATTTTAGGTTAATAGCGCTTTCCATATTTTTTGTGGCCACCATATGGAAACACAAAAAGTTTCGTGGATTTTCATGGATACTGCATTGTGATCAGTACAATCACAATTGTGAATAAAGGAAAAGGCTCCCTCACCTTAGCATATTCCTGGCCTCTGTGGATGAGGTGACTCCATTTTAATGCACTGTTGCTTGACCAAGCCTGAAGTTCACTGGCTTGTCTTTAATACCCAACTAAATAAATATTTTAAATCTCTGCTGAAGATTGACTTTTGCTCATTTCAGTAGCATTGGTTTTGAATGTTAGGAAGTCAAAAAGAAATCTGAGTTTTTCTAGGTGATCGTGGTTTTCACTGACAAATCTGTCTAACTACAATAAAAAAGTCAGATCTAAACTTGAGAAAGAAGAATAAATCATATTTCAGTTTTGCAATAATTCTATATGTTGTATTTTTAAATTATAACGATTCAGTGTAGGATATGTTAAAAATCTTATTCAGTTTACAAGGAGCATGGCTGAAGTGATTAACAGGATTTCCATGCAAGACAGCAATTTTTTTTTCCACTGAGGAATTCTACTTGGTGAGATTGAAGTGTGAAAAATAATAAAAGACTTCTCATGAAAGTTGCCATCTTACAAAACAGAAAAAATCCCAAGCAACACCCAGCAACACGAAATAAGCCAATAAAAAGTCCAGTGACTGCACCGCTGCCCTGGCTGGCAGAGCAGTCTCAGCTGCATTTTTGGCATTTACCAGAGGCTTTCTTACCTTCACTGCAAACTCTGTTTCTGTAGCTTTATGAACACATCTCTTGCACACTGAATAGGAGCCAATTCCTATGTCCTCCTTGATTTCATATCCATCAGTAAAATGGATGTTGTTCCCATGTAACTGCTATATGGAAAGATAAAAGAAACGAGGCAATCAGGACATGGGTATGTAAAAGCAGGGACTTGCCCCCCTTGAAGGAGGTGCTTGATCTCCTTCACAGAGCTCTCCTGTCCTTAGCAGCTTTTCTAAGTCCAGTTAAAAAATTATGAAGCCTTTTACTTAAGCAAATAAGTGTGTCTCCTCCCTTTTTGCCTTTTTCCAGTCTGTAAGATTGGATTGTCCATGTAGTAGTGGTAAAAGTGCAGAGATTTTTTAAACTATTTTTGAAATGCAGAAAATCACCATCTATTAGAAATTCATAGGATACTGTGGGCTCAGATCTCCTGAGAAACCCACATACCTTGACAATACAAACTGATTTCTGAGGGGCAGTAATTTTTAAAATACTTATAAAATACTGATAGCTTCAGTCTTCAAGAGAGATATCCTAGGTATGGGGAGTACCTCCAGGTCACTGGGAGTCTTGTCTAGAATATGTTTATCTGTGGTTTCTGTGTGAGTGAGAAGTTACTATTTTAAGCTATTAATTCGTATGCTCTTTGGAAAATGTAGACTGGTTAAATGGTGAACCCCAAATCTGAGGCTTTCCTGCAAATTCCATCCTAGGACTCAAAAAATGACCAGCACCTCTAAAAATCCTCCAGAATCCTCTGCCTAAAAACGTAACCTTGCTAGCAAAGTCCACACAGAACCTGCTCAATTATAAAACATGCATGTGTCAATATTCAATACATTTTTACAAAGTAAATCACAGGAATATATATAACATTTCTGGGATGTAATTTCTTGGGTAACAGTTCACTTAGCATTGCATAAGAGCATTTTTAAGAGCATGACATAGTCCACTGCAAATAGTTAAGGCAGAGATGAAAACCCATGAAAACCAGGGGCAGGCTCTCCCCCTTTGAGCTGTTTACCTGTGGCTCTGGGTAGGAGAGGGAGCTTTCTCTTAGTGAGAAAATTTGCTGCATCATTGAGCAGCCCTGTTCTTTCTCCCTATTCACTTCTCCCGTGATGTATTGAACCTTTTGTAGCAATTTATTTCTGGTTTAAAGTACAACTGGATAGATTGTTTTAGGAGAATGGCAGCAAAGAACCAAGTGTCTGGCATCTTCCCCCCCGTCAGGCCACCCTGGATTAGGCGAGTACACCCAGGTTTTGGTGCAATAGCAACAGGAGTATGGTGGCCTCTCACACCCAGGAGCTTGGGCTCTGTGTCTGTGGGAGCCTACAGCAGTAGTTCATCAAACCCTTTTGCCAGCACAGACTGTATCACATAGTACAAGGCAAAACTGAATGGGAAAATGGCATGCATTCAGTAAAAAAACCACTTCATTACCGGCCCTGCATGCACAACTGGTATCATGTTTCAGGTATTCAGAAGTACTTTTCATTGTAATTGTGACAAAGTGCAGTTCCTATTTCCTTTGCAAAGGTGGTGAGGAACCATATCCATATACATAAAAGCCTTTGCGAAAAAATTCTCATTTTCCAACACCTACGTGCTGCATGTAAAACACCTCCTTCCTACACTAGGTAGCTGTGAAATACCAGTGAGAACTTTAGGCAGTTTAAATACTCTGTACACATATCTATTTGCACATCAGATGTGAAATGTAACCAGCATCAGTACCTGCACAATTGGGTGAACAGTGATTTTGTGCACATCTTGCTGTGCAGGCTCCTGCACCAAGTTAGAGGCAACAAAGCTGAACCCTCTGAAAAGATGATGAGCATTGGCACTTGGAGGAACACCTGGGGAATCTGCAGGAGAAGGAAGAAAATGGCCTCATGAGCTGCACAAAAAACCAGAAAAGAATAGCATGGCACCACAAAACACAAAGTCACCCCTGCTACTTGATAGCAGACCTGATAAACTGCAGACACACAGGAATATAATTCATCTCCGTATCAAGGCTTTGGTGTGCCTCCTCCATTCCTTTCCTCTGAATTTGAACAATTCAGGGTTATTGTTTTCAAGGATGTCTCCTCTTGAATACAGGGGTTTTTTCACAGTGCATGTTCATTCTTAGGCAAAGTACTGCCTGTGCCAAGAGCGCAGAGAGAGAAGGGAAGCCTTATAGGAATCTTCTGGAGCAGGGATCTGGGAGCTGGCACCTACTCCAGTCCTTCCCCTGATGTGGCACAAGGAGGGAAGGAATAGCTAAAGTTCAGAAAATCCTGAATTATTCTGCCTTTGGAATGAAATAACCAGAGAGCAGTTCTTTGTACCTGCACCACTGCTCAGTGAGAAAAACAGCATGACGAAGCAAGAAGAGCTGTGCTTCACTTAAGATTCTGAAAAGCTTTAAAGAGATCTTTCTCCCCGGTGCATGTTTTATCCCAGGTATTTTCCTAAGCAAGAAGAATCACTTTGTAAGCCATTCCTTGGTAACTGGCTGGGTATTATAAAACCTGTAGTACTAAAATTTGCTAACCTTTTATTTGGTTTTTTGGGGGGTTGTGGGGTTTTTTTTCTGCTTTTCTCCTCATATTCCTTCAAATGCACCATGTGATTTACCACAACAAAGTTGCAGAGCTAGACTTTCTTTTGAAAGCCATTTCCTTCTAGTAAAGTGTGTAAATACCTAGTTATCTAAAGAAAATACATCCCCGCTGAACCTTATATCTGACTCACCTGCTTGAGGCCCTGAAAATACATGAGGATGTGTATTTCTCAGTGTGCACACTCCTTGTATAAATCTAGTGGTCAAATGAATAGAGGAACTGAAGAATTTGATAAAACCAAATTATCTGCTTGGGAATAAACAAATCTGAGACTGCAGCTAATTCTATTTCTCATTACAAAGCTACCTCAGCTTTGACAGGAGTCAGAGTCAGGAGTCAGCCTGCTCTTATTGCACATCAAGTCAGAGTTCAGATGGAGAAGATTGTCTTTTGGTAAAATGATGTGGGCTATTTGTTTATCTGTGTTTTTAATGGGCACTCTCCCTGCAAATACATGGATGAATCACCCCAGACCACTTGAGTCACTGGATACTTCCTACAATGGCATATATTTAACAGTTATTTTTACAAGAGAGATTGATTAAGAGGAAACAATGTTTGTCTTAAAAAAAGGAATGACAGTAATTCACATCTGAACGATTCTGGACTTCAGAAAAGCTGTGCTCCAGCTCTAAAACTAAAGTGGTAGATCAGCTCTATTTAAAAACAGGCATTCCTTCACAATTCACTGCCAATCACTTGAGCAAACACTGTAGAAGAGCTATCGATCATTTGGTGTTTTGTTCCACTAAAGCATCTAAGTTTAAGGGTTTTTAAAGGCTTCATAAATCTTAAGTAATTTCCTTAATTCTGTTTCACTGGGGTTAGAAAACATTTTATTTGCAAAGGAGAATATTTAGATACTTCTGGTAAAGTTTGACATACTTTTTTCTCAGCAGTAAAGCCAGTCTAAAACGCCCCTGCTGGTTACAGCATGCTGTCCCATCAATTACAACAGTGCAAACATTTGTGGACTGAAACCCCAGTTGGGTCACAAGAATGATCTCGGTTTGATCCTTGTTCAAATCACCATTTCTAACCTTGATGGCTTCAGCCTCCTGCTCCCTGTAAGAAGCTGAGTCACCACAAATGAGATGTGGGACCACAGCGGCAAATTCAGGAAGCAAGTGGCCAGAAAAAGCAACTCCAACTTGGACAAATCTCTGAGAAAAACTGATGTGAAACTATACCCACATAAATCATCTGTCAGTGTCAGAAACCACATCTTTGGCACACTGAGATCTGAGGTTAAGATTCCACAGAATGCTGTTTCAACCTCCAGGGTAAAGAAAGTTTCTCAGGTACAGAAACTCACTGCACTGACAAGACTTACTGGATCAAAAACTTTGACATAAACCTGCTTTCAGGCAGGAGAACTCCTTAATAAAGACAGTGTAAAATTGCTCTCTGTGTCTGTACCCCCTCCTTGGGGATACAGTGCATCCCTGACAGCTTCATTAAAACACAACTGCATGATCACGAAGCAGGAATTATTACAGTGTTTTGTGTCTGAGGGTGATCTCAGTAACAGGGTTCGTTTGTTTGGGTCTACGTCCTGACAGAAAACCCACAAAATAAAAAAAGGTTATTGCTGTATTCCATTGGCAGTGTGAGCCAGTATTAAACACACTTGTGGTGCTCTCCCCCATTCTGGTTGACCCAATCAGCCAACAGTCAGGGGCTGCAAAATATTCTGCCAGTCTGCAAGGGCTTTTCCATCATTCTGGAAATGGATTCACACTTCCAATTACACCTATTTGAAAAGGACGTGGTTTGATTCTCAGGCCACTCTCCAAGGAAGCCCAAAGCAGAATTGAGGCAGGCCATGTCCCCACGCCAGCTACCACCACAAAACAAACCTTACGAGTCAGTGTCTTGTACCAAACAACAAACTTAATTACGCAACAGTAGTAACACATAGAGTGCAAAATATAGCCCCAGGCATCAGTAGAACCCATGGAGTGCGAACTTCCAAAGCAATCCAAACCCTTAATGCTTCTTTGCACATCAGTGAGACTTCCCACGGCAGCACCAGACCACACATCTCTCAAGATCAGACTAACTTCCAGTCTCCAATATTTCAGAGAAATTAGTTCCTCTGAAATCGAAATTAAAGTTAAAATCAGATGTGTGACATGTCTGGTAACCAAAGACCATATTTCTATGCAGTGGGATAGGAATATCAAAACATGACCAACATATTCTGGAGACAGATGGGTGTTCCAGTTGGTAAACCAGAGTGTAATATTTTTATAGTCTGTACTAGTCAGCACATGTTGCAAAAAAAAAAAAAAAAAGGAACTGACTGACAAGAGATTTGGAGTAGATATCATTTTTTCAAATCCCATGAAAGGAAGTTTGAGCCAGGCTTTGAATAGACGTTTGGGCTAGTTCTAAGAAAAAATTATGTACGTCACGTTAAGCCTGAACAAAAACTCCAGGAAATCTCAGCTCTGATTCACGTGCTATAATGTAGGTGTTTTCATAAGAAAGCTCAGATCTTGTCAGTCTCTTGCAACAGTTCTTGGCAATTTGAGGGTTGAAGCTTGAGACCTTATACATGGTAATTGCAACGATACTATGTGATATTTACAGTATTTACTATCTTCAAAGTGTTTTACAACCAACAGCTAATTCAAATCTTACATTTTAGAAAACATAAATAGGTACTTCTTTACACAGGAATATCACAAGGAGAAGTGTAATGTAACTTATCCATGTCTAGCAGGAGGCAACATTGTAAGTGGGATTGCTGCTCTGACATTATTGATAATCTTGCTTTCCACTTAAAAGAGTGGAAAGATTGAGTTTTGTGCAACAGTCACTTTCATATATAAAGTACAAAGTGTGTTATTTCTGTTATGAAATACATTGTACAGGAACAACGTTCTCACTGCAAGTATTTTCTAAATATTGTGGGCCAAATTTCCTGTTGGCATAACTCTGCTGACCTGAGAACTTGATGATTCTTCATTGCTTTTAACCACACACTTACTTCCAACAGTCCACAGTCTGTGGGATGTCATAATTAAACAACTGTGGGATATATAATTACATACTAAATTGCAGAGATGCAAAGTTCTTTGAAGCCAAGGTAATTTAAAATAGTTAAGTTCAGATAGGAATGATGAGTAATAAAATAGCAAAGCAATAGTTATTTTTCCTTTTAAAAAATATGAAATCTGTCCTTCCTGAAGATAAGTTAATGTGAATCTGGTGAAATACTCATGAGCTTCTTTTGTTGGAAAAGCAAAATCAGTCTTTGCTTCCTGCTGGATATGGCAAAACCCTGTAACGCAACAGATGATCCAACTTTTAAACCCTGTTGGAATAGGGAGGGGGAAGAAAGAATGAATTTACTAGCTGAAAAGATATATTACTCATGTGCCACCTTACTAACCTGTGGGGGTCCGAGATGTGAACTCTGGATCAAAATGAAAGGTGTCTTCTGGCCGCCCCACCGCAGGCTTGAAAGGCGGCTTGATTTCTTTTCTGTACAGTTTCTACAAGGAGAAGAACAGATCACAATCAACATCAATGTGTACACCCTCAGCATCTGGAAGTAGACTCCCCTGCTTCCTTTAGGGTGTACTGTCTCAGCTCTGTGCTATCCTTGCAGGACTGACAGAAAAGGATGATGTATCCACGGTTCTGGCTCCTGTGTGACAGGTCAGCTTAAAACCTGTGCCCTGGATGGTCCCTGCATTTTCTAGCTGCTGGAATCCTGAATATAAACACAAATGTTTCTGGCAAAAATTTAGCCCATAGACTGGTACAGTATTCCAGCTGGGACATCTGGAAATTCAGTGGTCTAGGGGCAGGACTGGAATGCCCAATTTTAAGACCAGGAAACAGGGTGACTTCAGCCGCGCAGCAATGGCAATCAGCACCAAGAACTGCTAGGAAGCCATGACTGTTTTAGCATTTAATATTTGTCAAGAATCAGCAATACGTTTGACATGCTGCCAGACTGAGCTGAGCAACAGGCTTGGCTGCCTGGTCCTCACAACCTAAACAAGAGACTTGTTCTTCAAGCATATCTGGTAAAAGGGAAGGTGGCCTACAGCTGATGATTAGATGAAATTCCCATCAAAAGATGCTAGGGAGAAAGCACTGTGGATGGGTGGGGAATCCCATTGAAGGTCTCCATGTAGCTTGAACCAAGGAGAGAAGCAAAATCATGAAAAAACATAAGGAAGAGAGGAAGGTATATAACAGGTAAGTACTTCTAGGTGTGCAAGTTTCTGCTCTGTGACTGAGGGGTCATGTAGGGGGTCACCTAAGCAACAGGCACCACAAATTCATTCTAATACATCTTGCCATTATTGCGAGGGACTTGGTGGCCTTTCTACTCATGCTCAGTGATCTTTAAGAAATTGCTATATTGTGCTCCTTTGCAAGCATTCATCCACACACAGACACACACTGAGGTGCAGCGTGTCTGGATCTGACCCGAAGCCTGTAGAGGTTAATGGAAAGAGCCCTATTGATTTCAGCCAGCTTTGTAACCTCTCTGCCTGGAAAGGCCAAAACTGAACATCATGCTGGTGGCAACACAGGGAACAGAGCTCCAGTTTGACTCCCTGCCTCATGTTTCAGTCCCTAGGCCGCATTTCCTTTCTAGCAATGCTTTTGCTCTCAGGTTTCAAAGGGCTGAATTAGTTGCCACAGACAGTTCCCCTAATTAACGTGTCTGAGCATAAGTATAACATTTCATCCAAACTTTCAAGTCATGATAAGAACCAGAGAGTTCAACTTTATGACTGTTTGCAATATGTATTTTTAGGTTAGCTCTTAAAACAACTTCCTAATGAGCTGATTTTTCAAAACATTTCGTGGAGATTACTAAACGCTTGTCCAGCTCTTTGCATGCAGGAAGATTCCTTTTAACTGTGCATTTTGTGGTGAATTAACTTCGGTAATGAAAAACATGTGGTCAAACCTAAGTTATATACACATCACCAAAAATTTGAACTTGATTTTGTATTGATAAATGAAGGTTCTTGAAGCAGAACATTCTGTAGCATAGTATTAACCTTAACATAAAGGACATATTTGTGGTTGAATTATGATTCCTTGAAAAAGTGAAAGTGAGGTTGGAAATGAATCTGCAATAATTAATGGCCATTTCACCATAAAAAGTTCCTGCTTGTGTAAAACTGCTCCATATCTTCAGAGAGAAAAGGAGATGAATAACTGCTGTGAGCCACAATGGAAAGCCAGTCTTCCAAATAATTAAAAGCCAATTGCAATCTTAAGCAGGAAATGTCACTAATCAGCTGAACAGTATCAACCTAGTAATTAACATACATCTTTTCCTGTCTGCACAGAACTTTAAAAGAGAACTCAGCACCTACTGAAGGTTTTTCTGTTGCTAGGATTTCACCTTAAGAAAGCTATTTTCTTCCACCTTCCCTTTATTTGTCTTAATTCACAACTGCAGTGCTTCTTCTGCAGAAAGCACTATGGTCACAGGCACATGCTTCCTCCCTGAATTAACTGCACGGCTCATCCTGCGAGGTCCAAAAATTGGAAAATGTTTCAGAGCTGTACATCATTCAGGAATTGCACTCTCTTCATTATCGTAACCATATTCTCTCTGGCCTCTTAACTCCTTCCCCCATCTGTAGTTTTTTAAGTGCTGCTGGAGCTACATTTGTATTTTGAATCCCTAACCCACATCCTCCACTGCTAGGGAGGGATTTAAGATTCATCATGAGTCACACACCAACTAAAGATTTATTATCACAAATTTGCTTTTTGGGAAGGGATGGAAACAAAGGAGCTGCTTCTGCGAGTGAAAGGCACTCGTTTCAGCACAGCCCCGATGACTCCCTTTTCCAGCTCCTTACCCACTCGTGATAAAAATTAGACAACAGAACAGCATAAGGTAAACTGCCTGAAACATTTTTTTCTTGAAGTTCTTGAATAGGGAAAAAAGAGCTCTTGAATTAAATGAAATCATTGAGGATGAGGAAAAGCAGAGTAGTATCATCTATGGACTTCTCTATCCCACTGGCTCCAATTCTCCAAGTGAACCACTCCAAGCAAAGCCAAATCACTAAACCACAGGGCAGCCCAACACAGTTAAACACGAAGGCCTGCTGCAGGCAGAACACCTCTGCCTTTAAAAACCTACATCCTGTAGACTGGAAAACTCAATATGACACAAGCTGATCTAAGAAAACAGTAAGAATCACAGCCATTGCTTTGTATACACATAGAGAGTGAATCTCTTGGAGGATTTGAGATCCTTCTGGATTTTTCAAGAATATTTCTAATTTTAGGAAATGCCTTAATATACTATCTCTTTCTATGCTGTGGTCCCCAAACTATTCAGGGTTAATATATCTTGACCGCGACCTCTCTGACAGAAACCAGCCAGAGTGGGAAATGGCAGCAAGTTAAATTTCAAATCTCATCTCTGACCATTTCTATCAGGCTGTCCATAACTTCTGCTAAAGTTTGAACAGCTGTGTACTTTCTAAGTTATAGTAGTGTTAGTACTGTAACCAAAAGTTACTGTGAGTTCCATCATCTCTTTAAATGGGAACAGGGTCCCAGCTTTCCCAGCTTAAATTCCAATTTGGAATCCAAATTTTTATTTTGGGATGTCTTCTTAGGCATTCAAAAGAGACTTTGGATATGTTAGTGTTAACTGGAGCATTTAAGTTTCAGGCTGGGTACTTAAGATCATTATATGTTTGTTATTTTGCACAAGTATAAGAAGCTGAAGATTTTTTTTCTTCTACATTGTTTCCACATCTCTAAAGGAGAATTGCTTTCCTTAGCCCTTAATGTTTTATTGAGAATATTATTTATTTCTCTTTCCCAGTAAAGAATAAGCTCCCATGTTCCATCACCAATTTTTTTAAAACTGGCCACAGCATTGACTTTGCACAGAAAAATGTGACTGACAGGTCCCAGGAATCACTCACTGCATATCGCACAGAGCTGTCGGATCCAGAGGCTGGGCTGAGGGAGCACATAAACCACTGAAGGAGGGAGATGGACTCCAAGGTGTGAAAACACTGATTTAGATATTCACACCTGGATACATATCCATGCTTCTGACTACTTATCAATCCCTCACATCCTTCTGAAACTTTGATAAGTATACCCATGAATTAACTAGAAACCAGTTCTACAGCAGTTTGAGAAACTATGAGCTTCTATCAACTTCCTTTCTGATTACAGACAAAACCATTTTAATTTGAAATAACTAATTTTCATCCAGGTGCCACTGACCTTTTCTAAAAATGTGTTGCCAGATCCCTAATATGATCTTCATCTGAACACCAGCTCAGCTGGAACTTAAATAATACACCAGGGAGACTAGTAATAAAATGCAGCAACATTGTGTTTCTTTTTCTTCTTATATAAAAGCAGTTAATTTTTCATCATCTTTTAAAAAATGCACTCCTAAAAAACCCCAGAGATGTAAATGCTCTCTATATGTGCCTGGCAAGCATCAAGAAAAAGAAAATGATTTAATTTCATTAAAAACTATTTAGTCATTTCCTCAGCTGAGTTTCTTTGATGAAGAATTGAATTATTCCTGAGACACCTTCTAGAAATAGAAAGATGCTACCCTCCACAGTGATACACTTGTAGTGTGAGAATAAACTCCCTTGATACATATACCTGTCATGGAAAATCCAATAAGCAGACAAAAGGATGAACTACATTCTAAAATGCTTGTTCTCTCCTAGATCAATGACTCAATGCTATTGCCTGCAAACAATAGAACAGCTAGCAGAATTCAGACTCTGGGATTAATTTTCGCTATTGGTAAAATCTGCAATTAAATAATTCACATTTGCAGTTTAGTTTGATCTCTGATTAATATTGAAGGAAAAAGAACTGGAATCCGCTTTCTTCCCACTCCTTTCCTCAGTTGTATTTGACAGTTCATTTTCTAGCATGTCATTGCTCTAGTTCCAATTTAGCCTGTCACTAAACAAAAACTACTGTTTATAGCCCACTCCTCTGACAGCAGTCTGCAAAAAGGGATTTCATTTTCCATTTTCAATGAAAAGCCAGAAATTCATTATGCATGACCTGGAAAGAAGACACAGTAGTAAAATAATCAGGAACCAGACTGTGCTTTCTCAGAGCCAATGACGGAAATTATCTG
This sequence comes from Origma solitaria, assembly GCA_013397895.1. Lineage (NCBI taxonomy): Eukaryota > Metazoa > Chordata > Aves > Passeriformes > Acanthizidae > Origma > Origma solitaria. The sequence goes on along the minus strand of VZRL01005202.1, from coordinate 198,619 downwards.
AAGCCAACTAATTTTAGGTTTGCTCATCTTAAGAAGAAAAGGAGGTGCAAGGTTAAGAAGCAGGTAAAACTGTCAAGGATCTGGACATCTAATCTCTTTCTTGAGAGTGCCAGCCTTGATCATGAAAGACAGTCTGTTCATTTAACAACAGATCTATTGAATTTGCATTGTGGTCGCTACCAAATGCCTCAGAGCAGCAAGACTGATTTTTGCAGAAACCTCCAGCTATTTTTCACTCTAGAAAGTGGGAATTTAGGGCTTTGTTACAGGGTAACAGCTGTAAAAATGAGGGTCTTACAGGGTCTCATGCCACAATTTAAGTCTGGGCATAAAAACTCCATGTCAGATCGTCCACAGTTCATTTAGTGCAGAAGTTACCCAGAAGTTAAACCTAAGGCGGCTGGAGAATGGCACCCTGGAACAAGGTAATGGCTTCTGGGAAAGGCTGGGAGGGGGAGGGTTCTCTGGTCACGGTCATGTTTTCCAGGATTGCCCTTATTGCCTCTGCGTGCTGTGGTCACAGGCCACCATCACACTGTGCTTGGCAGCAACATCCACAGCTTCGGAACAGGGGCTCTTCCTGCACTGGGTGTGCTCTTTCCACCGTGTTTGCTGTGCTCATCCAAGCCAGACACTGTATCTGCTTGTGTCTGTTTGAAGACAGGAAAAGGTGAGAAATTACTGCCCCAACAGGTAAACACTCCAGTGACAGAGAAAATAACCAGCTCCAAACCAATACCCAAGGGAGCAGCTCTGAAAATGCTGTGAAATGAAAGCCCGAGTCACACGGCTCCATCTGCAATTCTAATATCACAGCAACATCAAGACTTCACACACAGCTTAGAAGGAAGAAGCAACTAATTTCTGGTTTGAATCTCTCTTTAAAATTAGATGATGCAACTTGATGCTTTGTTCCTGGTTGTCATGTCACTCTTGTAGGAAAAATCATGCTTAAAATCAAACCTGTTTCACACTGCATTTTTAGCAGACACAAATCCATTCTGACCATTCATGATAAGGGGGCTTTTGATGGAGGATCGTTTTACTACAGTTGCTGAAATTTTCTGTGCTGTCAGTCACAGCCATCCTGTCTATCATACTTGCCAAGGTAGCATGGAAGTTCTCTAAAAGATCTTGCCTCTTGCTCTCTGAGGATTTTATATTACCAAGGCATAAAGTAAATCAACATTTCTGTCCCATCTGAACAGTGCTGTTTGCTGACTGTCTGCAATTTGATGTGGGAGATTCTGTATACATTATGGGAAAACAAAATGAGGGCACCGGGGACTCCTTTCCTGCAACTGTACAGCGATCAGTGTTAAACATTAAGTCCGATCCATTTCTGTTCTCTGACCCCGTTCTGTTTCTGTCCATGGAGAACACATTAACAACTGGTTGGATGATCATTGTGAGCCAAAGTCCTGACTTCAGCTCAGGGCCAGGCTGGCTCAACACTGCTCTGAAATACATACAATACTGTAGCTGCTGGAATGAGATAAGCCTCCCAAGATCTCCATGAGTGATTGTAAAATTAGGATAAAATGAGGAAATATATTACAAAAATGATAGCTGATCGGTGTAATAATGATCTGTCTGTCTCCGAGAGAGTGCAATAAGGACTAATTATGTTGGATTCAAATGGATTTTCACAGCTATATTTCACAGCAGAGTTAGAGGGCTAGATAACACATCAAAGGGCAATTAAATCCACCTTCCTCTCTAGCTCCAAGGCATGTTCAAGCATGCCTATTTTCTTCATGGTAGGTATTTCTCTATGCATAAGAGCTTTTTGAAATGATGGAGGACTGCAGCGTTTCCCTAGGACAGGCATGAAATTGTTCCCTAAAGAATGAAGCTTGAAACAATCCCCACTTATCATGACAGAAGGTGGTCTAGAGGATTCTCATGGGACAGAACTGACTTTTCTGAAAACCCTTCCAAGATGCAGAGCTTCATTTATTTGTGATGAGTTAGTGAGCTGCTCCACTAGGAAACACAGAAGAAAGAAAATACCTCTCAGAGTTCTTCTTATTACATCAAGATGTATTCATCTGACCTATATTTTCATTGCAAAGCTGAGGACTGTGTAGATATCAGAGGAATATAGAAAATAATATTGTTATTGATATTAATATTATTATTTAATCATCATCATTATCATCAACAACAACCCAAGTCTTTTGGATTTTCTACTTTTTATTTTCACTTACTGTTTTCATGAATGTAAAGTTTTCATACAGTATCTCATGATAAGTAAGAAGCAGAAAAGGAAAGAGACTCTGGACTCCAGGGCACATATAATGGGACTAAAGGTCAGCTGGACTATAAAGGAAAATCTCAAAATCCACTTTCATTGGTTATGTTTTAATGCATTTATGAGTCATGACAACTCTTCAACATGCAACTCAAATTAGATTTTTCTAATGAGTTTTTTTCCAAAATAAATAAGTTTGTGAGCCTTTCAAAGGCTACCTGGGCACCACAAAATGTTCTATCACAGAGGAATTAGCTTTACTGCAAAGTCCTGGGCAGCAGTTTGAGAATAGCTCTGTCACATTGTTTCATGCAGTTTTACCAGAATTTATCTTAAGAACCGCATCAGTGTTACCTGTTGTACTAGCGTTCATGAGTGAATGTGTTAAATACTGAGGAGACACAACAGCACCATAACACGGGCTGGATAAAATTAAACTAGAAAATGCTAGAGGATGTGGAAAACAGAAGCTCTGATGCACTGGCAGATGTCCAGATCAAGAATGAAAAATGTTTGCCTCCAGGTTTGTGTAAGAATAAGTTAATTTGAACAAATACAATGCTGAAAATGTCTAAATCAAATACTCAACTAATCTCTACCACCACCTTTATGAGCTGCAGCTGATGGCAATAAAATTAATCCTTGTTTCCCATTCTGTTAATCACATCTGACACGTCTTACTTGAATCATGTTTAATTTGATCAGCTGTTTCAGTTTTGAGTACTGATGCCAACACAGAGGCAAGAGAGACATAAACACCCATTAAAAGGCTCTAACTTGTCTGTGTTAGAGAAGTTAGGCTCTCTGTGTCAGAGAATGTCATCTTTTTCCTAAGCATGGCAGTTTGTTTTTCAAACACTGTAGCTAAGAAAAAAATAGTGCTTCTCCACTTACGTTCCAGTCTATAGTAACAAAGAAAGGGTGACGTTTAATTTCTTCCACTCCATCAAATCCAGCACCTGAGAAGAGAATGAAAGAATCAAAATGAAGTCATGTTTGTAACAGAGCTGCCTGGCATCTCTTCTCCAGTCTCCCTCCCCATCCCCACTTTTCTCCTGACGAAGAAGAGCCCCCATCTAAACATTTCTTCTAGTCAAGAAAACCTGAACGGTGCAAATGCCATCACAGTATAAACTCCCATAAATACAGACAAGGGCACTTCATTAATGAGAATTTGGTCCCAAGCGTTTTTTACTTTTCTCTAATTGAGGCTGCTGCCAAGGCTTTGGATGAGACATGGAATTTTAGCCACAGCAGAGTGCATGCACCAGCAAGGTCAGGAAAGGAACAGGATATCCCAATATTCTAGCAAGGCTCCACCAGTGGCAGCTCTTCTATCCATACTGACTTTCAAATCTTGACTAGCTACTGTTCTCCACAGGCAGAGGAAGCTGCACTACAGGCAAATATAGACACAAAATACCAAAAGGCTCCAAATGACTTGAGGTAAGCCAGGGTTTTAGGTTCTCCCCCTTCAAATGCTGTCTTCCAATTCCTGTGAGTACCAAAATCATCACTCTCAGTGTTATGTTTCCTTCACTAATAAATTTCTGTTACATTACTGTAGGAAATTTAGGGAAAGTCTTCTGAGATCTGGTAATGAATCTAATTAATCCATTACTTTTGCCTTATATTTTTACTGAAGATTGCCTTTTTTGTTCCTTTAGCTCAATTTGTTTGTTTCAGTGCCATCAGAGAACCCAACAGGTACTCAGTAATAATTACAGAACTGTCAGAGAGGATTTAGAATGCCATTTTTGGGGTTGATTTGACCTTATTAATACCACCTTTCATTTTCATTTCAAGGAGAATTAACATCTGGAAGCAAAGGCTTTGCACTGCAATTCTGGAATCAGTTCCTGAAAGGTACTCAGACTATTTCTTCACAAGCATGCTGAGCATCCTTGATTCCCAAAAGGATTTGGGATTCATAAGCACCTTGCAAGGGGCACTCAGTGCCCCAGAGGACTCGGCTCTTTATATATGCAGTATTTGTACTTTGGGAAGATCAACATTGCAAGCAGCTTTACAAAGGTCTTGTCAACTGAAGCTTTTGTAAAATGTGATTTCTGATCTCCTTGTGTACAAGACTGTTACCGATGTTTGTCAAAATGCAATGATCAGGGACTGCTTCCTACGGCCTGCTTAACATTCACTGATGAATGGATATGGAAAGCAAACACTCTGTAAACATAACATGCAGGATTGTATGTCAGGACTGCTGGAAAACAAAGAGGGATGATCTACTGATTAATTGCCCATCCCAGTAATCTTTCAGTATAGACAAACTCAAGCGATGCACATGAGGATAAACAATCCTAGCCTGCCATGCAAAATTATGTGCTCAGAAGTGATCAGTCCTGCTGAGGAGTCTGTGGGTTATGACAGACTGACATTTCTAGGCAAACACAATATGAAATCAAACCTTAGAAAAATGAAAAAAGGACAAAAAAGACAAGATCATTGCACTGTCACTGTGTAAGACTGTTGCATTCCTGCTGCTGGCATATGGATTGTAGCTGACACACACCCCTGTGAAAGGGGAGTACTTATTAAAGGTAGGAAAAATCAAAGAAGATCAACAAGGAATGGTATGGAATGACTGAGTAGGTCAGGACTTTTCAACCTGGAAATAGATGACCGAGGAAGTATCCAACATATCACTAAACTATGCTAGCAGGAATCAGGTTCAGAAGAACCTGGAGATGTTTCCTCAGGAAAGAGAGAGTTGTGTGATGTGGAATTACTTGGAAAAGATGATGTGGTGCAAAATACTTATATGGGTTCATGCAGAGGCCAGGAAAGTCTGTTGAAAAGAAATCTGTTGATGATTACTTCATCGATAAACCACAAGAGGTTCAGGAAACTCCTCACTTGACCTTAAAACAGGAATAGGGTAGGAGAAAATTTGGGTGAAGTAACACACATGTTTATCCTGTTCTTACATGTCCCTAGGCAGTTGTTTATAGCCCATGGGTACTGAACAAGACAATAATAAGTCTTAGAATAAGACTTGTTCTATGACTACCCTAGCATATTTTTTTTCAATGCACAGCTTGAAGTCTGCAAGATTCCTTTGGCATATTCATTCTGATTTTAGCAATGCCAACAGAAACACAAAACCAACAGAGTTACTCTGGAGAGAATTACATTAAGCAAATCTTCAGAGAAGAAATATCTGCGAAAAATGCTTTGTGTTCAGTGGTGGTGATTGGAAACCGCAATGTGCAGTAAATGTTCTTTACCACATCAGGATGAAACCCAAGTGCCAGAATGATTTTGCAGGACGGGGATAAAAGCTCAGACACTGTAAGACACTAGTAGCATATCCTAGACTGAGGATAATTGCTAACGCATTCAATTTGCTCTACTCTGCCCCTTCCCCACTGTTCCTCTTTTCCCTCTTGCTTAGGCTGAGGCATATGTCACTGTGTGTTGGGAATGACACGCCTTTTTTCAGACAATCTCTTTGAAAGCCACTCTTTTTGGTACTGTTGCTGTTCCTTTTTCCACAAACCCACAGAAATAAGGACCAAGAAAATAGTCCACCCATTGCTACTCCTCTTAGTGGGGGGCTGCAGTGTTCAGTAAGGGATGTAAGAATGCATTTGAGGCAGGCATTAGTTTGAAAAATATTCATTTCCCAGTTGCAGCCACCTCAGATCTGCACAGAAGTAATACATTGTTAAGCGCAAGATCTTAATATATTAAAGAGATTTAGGATGGTAATAGCCTAATTGTGCAAAGAGTGGAGGACTTCCAATTCTTAGCAACTGATTTTGTGCTATGGAGAAGGTTCAGCACTTCCTGCAGTTTTTATTCCCTGACTGCCTGTGCCATGAGACCTGCTGGTGTAGCCCCCAGCTCCTTCTTGGACTGTGTGCTGTGGCTGCAGGCAGCAGCGTGGCCTGGTCCTCTGCTCAGCTGAAGGAGGCAAGCAGCCCAAGAGTGCATTAAGAAATAGCTCTGGGAGCTGCAAGGACAACCCTGACCCCGCTGCAAAAGTCCATGGGAGACATTAGGCATCAGTGCTTGTGGTGAAGTCTCTCTGGATTTGCTCAGCATGTTTCAGCCATTTATCTACCACCTGCAAATCTACAGTGATACTGAAAAGAGATGTTCTTTCATGGAGAAAAGCAAAGGGTATGACTGGAAAGGTCTGCTTCACGGAGAAGGACATTTCTTGGCACAGAGACGGGTATTCAGGAACATCTGAAGCGCAGCACACAATAGCACACTGCATGGCCACAAACCTTCCACCTTCCTCAAAGTTTCTAGTGGGTTTGGGATTTTTATCTTCCCTTTAACTTCAATTTAGCAATAAGACCTAGTAGTCAAGAATAATCAACACAATCAAACCTATTGCCTGCAAGTATTCTTATGTGCCATCCAGTCCCATGAGGGTATGAGAAGATAATTCTCTCAGATCAAATTGCCAGCTTAAACACATTATAGAGTGCAAGCATTTATATAAAAGCAGCCTCACATTAGTAAGTAAGAACCCAATTATCTAAGTTTTATGCCTGTAATAAAAGTGCCTGCAAACAGAAAGAGTAGAATGTTTTATTTTTAATTGGTTTTGATTATTGAATCATTATGGACAACACGAGCCTTGAAATATTAAGGGGAAAAAAGGAGACCTATGAAATTTGCAAGTTGATTACTTTGATATTCAAATCAATCAGAAAGAGTTTCCAGATTTTTAGTTTCAGACAATAAAATTTTAGCATGTACACAGCTTCAGAATCTTTTTAACGGGCTAGATTTTTTGAAATATTTTTCTAAGGTTTACAAGAAAGCTTTACAGTTCTCTGACAAAGGTGAAAGCTGTTTTTTGTTTAAACTCATCACCTTATGAAGTTAAACCCCAAAGTTTTCTATGTGCCAAAGCAGAATGTAACTTTCCTGAGAATTTAGGATTAAGAAAATAGTAACTATTTCCTTGGCTTTTACTCTGAGCCTATTGGCAAATGCTTTTATTATGGGACTCTGGAACCTTTATACTGCTAAACTGCGTAAGCAGTTTGTTAAATAAAATGTTTTTTATACAAAATAAATTTTTAATATACCTCTGTTAAATAACCATGCTAAATAATAAATAATTTACCTACCTGAGCAGATCCCAGCCTTAGGGTAAGCCCCTTGCCTATGTTCCTGACAATGTAATGAACTAACTCCTTCATCATAAAGTTTCATTTCTGAGATGCTTACTCCTTATTTGCCTGGGTATTCAGTTAGTTTCTTTTAAGAATTTAAAATTATGCTTATCCACAATCTGAAATCTATTGTACTCAGAGCAATATTACAAAAGCAGTGCTTTGCAAACTATTTGTACAGCAAATAGGCTCAGAAAAGAACAGACAGTGCCCAAAACCAGGGATACCAAACGAAGACTTTCCATTCCTTAAACATTTGTCACAAATATTAATAAGGGCTTCAGGCTTAAAAATAGAGCCAGGTAAACCAGATTACTAAATTTCTTCTCAGTCTTGTCTAACTTGCTTGAACCATAATAGTTCTTCCATTAATAATCCAAAGCTTCAAAGCAAAGTTTCAAAGCAAAAGTTCAGAATACATCATCAATCTTTACTTCTGTTTGTTAAGATACCAAAATCAAATGGCAAAAAGCATCTTTTATCTTTGCAAAGATAATATTGGACTTTGGAACTAAATGCACTTTCCAATTTGCAAACTGAAGACCGGCTGAAGACAAGTGTTTGATTCATAATATGGTTCATTTATTTTAGCATGCTAAATTAATTTTTCAAAGATTTTTCAAAACTGATGTCTAAGCCTACTTTTAATATCATTATTTCTTTCCCAGAAAAAGCTGAAATCCACAAGTTTGAAGCAGTCCTTTTATCTACTGGCTTCTGTTCAGTATTTAGGCCAACTATTCAAGCTTTCCTTCTTTTGTTATCAACAGGTCTCTTTCAATCAGCTAAAACAGAGAGTGCCTTCAGAAGCATTCAACCACTATATCTGAAATGTTAAGATCTATTTTTCTGTTAGTCTTTTAGATTTTATTTCCTTGGATGTTGGTATTATAAATAATTTCTTTTTTTTTTTTTTTTTCTTTCTCCAAGCCTTCTCAGTATTTCAATAAACCTCAGGTTTTAAAACCTTGACCCCTAACAATTCCCCATTATTAACATATGAGGGCTAGAATTGTTATGGCTAAAACTAAGTTTTAGTGAGTAGCTTTTTTTTAAGCACTGGTATCCAGAAACTCCCACTGACTTCTCTGGAGCTCCATTTTGGATGGATAGCAACTTGTGAGAAGCCACAAAATGAGCAGAGCAGCATAAAACCGAGAGATGAAGACAGGGGAACAGCAGAAAGAAACAGAGGTGGGGAGTGGGAAAAAGTTTCTATTTGGAGCAGCACCTGATTTTTCTAAACAGAGATTAAACCTAGAAATCCTAATAGTCTACTTTTCCTAGTGTCAAACAAATTGCCTGAGAGCAATTGAAACCTGCTGAGAAAACGTATTTTTCTACTCTCATATCTACAGTATCTCAGACTACAAGAGCTACCATTTAGATGAAGAGGTAAAACAAATGGGAGGGCAATCCCTCCACGGGCCATGGGGGATCCCCCTGCAGGAGCAGGGCCACAGCAGCACGCTGCAGGACTGGCAATCACGCAACAGGCATTGTCCATGGCCTCACCAAATGCAACTGAGTTCTTAATAAAACCCATAAACAAGGCTACAGATGACATAAGATACATAATCTAAACAGCATTATTAACAAAGAGTGAAGTGAAAAGGAGATGATGTATTTGGGTAATAAAGAAGAAGGTCTACTGTACGAATGCCCCCAGCTAACAGAATGAGACGGGATTGAAATGCATTTGAGAATTGGGAGAGATGAAACTTCAGATTTGCAGCTAAATGATACAGATTTTAAAACACATTTATACACTTGTTTCTCCGTTCCATATGTTATCATACACAGCAGTTATCTTAAATCATTCATAAAAGCTGGTGGTTTTACTCTCCCTCTTTACCAAAAAAATGAAATACAAGTTAATATCATGTTTTATATTTCGATTCTTTGCCTGTGCTCTTTGCAAATTTCTCAAGTGAAGCTCAAGGTTCACTGTGCTCTGCGAAGGAATGCAAAATGCCACCTAATGAAGAGGACAACCATGAGAAAAGATGAGCTGAGAGAAACCACCACCTGCTGACAAGGCAGGGAGCACATAAGGAATGCTCCGATCAAAGGCACACGTACCTAATCTGTTGGAGGGGTTCCTTTTGAAGAGGGCTCGCAGCAGGCTCTGGGCTTCTACGCTCAAGAACTGTGGCATTCCCAGCTTGGCTCTGAAAGAACACAACACTTGAAAAGAAAATAGATTTTTCAAGGTTTTTTTCCATCCCACTGTGGCTGAAACAGTGGAATTGTAGCAGTCAGGATGGGTAGACACAGGAAATCAGTGACCAAAGGCTACCTAAGCCTAGTGCAATACAGAGTGAGTACCTAATCTTATTCTGCTGAGCTTAAGGAAGGTTTTGCCACTGACTTCACTAGAGGTAGAATAGATCTAATGAATCTCATAAAAACTTTTGCAACCTAAATAGGTAATTTTCCTACAGAATTTTTTCACTTCTTTATTTTGTTGGAATAAATTTGGGAATTGAGTAATTTAAACCATCAAACTTAATGAAAAAAAAATGATATAAAACTGCATACTGTTTAAAGAGTATAAAACTTTTCTCTTGAACATTCAAAACCCACGTAATACTGACCAAAGCTAAGCTTCAAATATCTTGTCTGCATTTAACATTAAATAAATGGGACATCTCAAAGGAAGAGTTGAAACTTGGCAACAACAAAATATAAGATGTCCTGCAGAAATCTGACTTTCTCACATTTTGTGGATATTGACATTATCGCAAATAGTAAGATAAATTTCTGTTGCAAGGCCCTCTCATTAATTCACTTCCTCCTATTTATTCTGAAGACAATTTTAGACTTACACACAGGCATCAGCTTTGTGTAAATTCATGTCTCACATAGCTTTGGAAAGTTCATTATGCACATTATTATTCTCTACCCTTCATATATTTGGGCCCTACAGAGTCTCCAGAGGGTAGAGTGAAGCTACAGCCAGAAGAACGAAAGCAGTTTTGATACTCACTTGAGAATGAGTGCCATTGTCTCCTTTCTGTCTTTTCCCTGGAAGGGTAATGATCCCGTCAGCATCTCAAACTGTGGAGTAGCAATAAAATAATAAATCAAATGTGCACTGGGATGGTCTGCATGGCTGCTAGACACCACATCCATCTTCTATTTCCAACACAACTGAAAACTTGAGGAAAAGAAATGAACCAACAAGCTCTGCTTCAGAAAAAATGGCACAGCAAGTCTGGATGATCATACCATTCCAGAGACTTATGACAAACTGTTTACACTGATATTTGTTGTCAGGCTTTGGTATGTTTTGGGAAGAAGTGTCAAATGTGCTGTTTTTCCTCCAGCACCTGTTTTATGACCAATGCTGGAAATGACGTATTTAGCTGGGGGGACCCTTAACCCCCATGGGTATGGCTGTTCTTAGGTGTTTGGCATGGACTATCACACAAGGAAAATGGATTCAACACGCCACCCCCATCTTTTCAGATTGAGTCAAACCACCTTTTTGATTGTATATTTGCACAATTTAGAGATGCCTCTACTATATTTTGCAGGAGAAACAAGCCTAAACCCCCTTTCACAAGGCATTTGATTGTGCTTTTTCTCTCCTTTGATTTCTCTGGCTGTTCTCAGTGATGAATTTCACAAGTGTCACATTTAACTGAATCCAAATCTCAAAGCAACACTCAACAGTCATCATCAATTATTTGCCTAACTCACGTGTTGAAACATCAATCAGTTATGGTTCCTTTGAGACAAATTAGTGCTTTCAATACATTTGACAGGAATTTCATCTGTAAGAAGGAAAAAAAACTCAACGAAACCCAGCCAAAGATGTTCGCCTAACTTGGTTTCAATTCAGGTCTTTCACACAGCTCTTGCCATGGTGTTTCGTGGAGTGGCAGCTGCTTTCTCTGACTAAGGGAGGCTGAAGGCTGTGCATCACCAAATATAAAGACACCAAGAGCATAATTCAGCTTGGACACAAAGGAGAACCATATCCATTGAGAGTAACGAGAACTGTTACTTGCTTTGGTCTGTGGTTCAGGCTTTGGATCACTTCAATTATAATAAGCATCTAATAATTAATATTCATTGTTATAATCAAATACCTGTTAAAGCAGTAAAGATTTGTCAAGCCTTATGTAGTTTTTCTACCTTATCCCACAAGAAACTGCAGTGCTTCCAGAAAGCACATTTGTGCTAAGAAGGATCCTTTCATTACCAAAACTTGTGTCAGACTGCCCCACAGCCTGACTCTTCCTTTTGCTCAGATTAAATACAGATATACCATAAGAAGAATATAGAAAACAGAAGAAAATCAATGGTGAAACTGTGATGCTAATTTTGGGAGAAGGGCAGAGGAGAGGTTTAGAAGACAGACAACTAATAGAATATAGTTAATTGAAGGATTAATCTGCATTAGTAACAAATTACCTCAAGGCAAAAAAACCCATAGTAGAAACAGGAAAAACCCACTTTTTAAAAGTGTATATGACTGACAAATATAAACAAGATTTGGATAAAACAAATATATTAACTTCTGGTTGGGTTAGGAGACACAAGAGAAAAGCTGCCTGGTAGAGCTGGAAGAAAGCAGATCGTCTTCTACAAAGAAACATAATGGGGGGGGGGGAGGGAATTTTTGAACCTGCCTAGATGACACTGGAGCTTAAATAACATTGTCAAAGTAATTCTGACCTACTAGAGCCTTAGTCCTGATAAAAGTGTTCAGTTATACTGCGAATGAGGGGCAGAGAACATTGCTTCCCAGGGCAGCAGCAGAAATGGTACAGATTGTACCAAACCCTCCTCATAATTTCTGGAGCGTTTACGATCACGGTGAGTACCTAATGTTCACTTACAGTTGCTCATGTTACTTTGTTGTTATAATAAATCTAATTTAGCGGCAGCAACAACGACTGCTGTGTTTCATTTACGCTGGCATAAATGGGCTTGACACTGCTGAGGCAGATGATACAGATGTCAGCAACGGCTTGGTCAGTGACTACATGGGAAGGGACTCTAGCTCCCACCCACCACAATATCCCAGGAATACCTGCAAATGCACAGTGGCTGCAAGGGAGGAGAACCAGAAGGAACGAATTTGGAAGAAATTTAAGTTGCAGGAGGGAGCAGAGGGAATGAGTGTCCTGGAGGCTGTAGGGAATATTTCCTGTGCTGCTGTAATGGCCAACACTTTGTTACTGCATGTCCCCAGTTGCACAGGCCTAATGTTGAGATTAATTCAGGTTCAGAAGAAATGCACTTAACATCAATATTTAAACTGAACGGCAGCTACGTAAGTAGCTTTTTACTTCAATGAACTTAGCCAAGCAACATCTGGAAGAAAGCATTAGCTTCTCAGTTGCAGTCCTCAATAAATGCGTCGAAGGTTAAAAATGAATGGATGAGATGAAAAAAAAAATATTTAAAGAGTTAATCTCATCAGTTAAAGCTACTGTTTCACTGTACAGCCACCTGTCTCCCTGCTTATTTTTTCAAAAAATCAAAAATCTTGCTAAACATGAACATGAAAAGAGGAGTGAGAACTTCCTGTTTACACCCTTGCACATAAATACGGAGCTGTATGGGTCACAGCAGCTTGACAAGAAGCTGAGCCTAGGGGTGAATGAGCTCTGTAGTATTTTTGTCTATTAATGCAGTCCCTATAGTTTTGCTGGGAGACTCAATTTTCATTCTCCCTACTTCCCCATCTGTATAAACCATTTTGCTGTTTGCTCCTTCCTTCCCACTAATTCATTTCCTGGGTGTTTTGGAAGGCCATCTTCTGTGAAGACAGTATTTCAGAAGGCTTCACCTCCCTCCAACCTTGGCTTCCTTTCTGTACCAATATTCAGCAAGAAAGGCAACTATTCTTTTTGCCAGTTCAGCTGCCTATAAAGAGAACCACAGAATTAGGCTTAATGGGAGGGGGCCTCTGGAGTCACATAATCCAACCCCTGCTGAGGTCTCAGTGCATATGCAGTGCTTCCTTTCTCTAGTTTTCAGGGCAGTATCCAATTTCAGTACGCAAAAACTGAGCACTTCCCAGAAAATACACGTCGGAAGACCTTGGAAAAGAGTGCCGCATTTCCTGAGGAATGGATTCAAGAAGTGACCCTGGAAGGTCATTGAGAATGATAAAGAGTGAGAAGAAGTCCTCAGCCTGGGTAACTACCATATGAGTCTTCCTAAGAGATGGAAGGAGAGCAGGTTGTGCAAACTACTTCAGTCCAAGTCTGCTGAAGTATTGTGGATAGGATAAAGCTCAGAGTTACAGAGAAACTTGATATCACTCAGTTTTGGAAAACAGAGACACTCCCATCAGAGGGCCAGGTTCTCCTTTCAACACTTCCAGTCACTTTCCAGGTGTCTGAGAATTGCTCAAGCACTCAGTTTAAAAATTTGCAAAATGCATTAACTATTTTTTATAATTATCTGGCTGTGAAACATAATGAATTAGTGCTTGCAAAGGGTTGAATCCCTTAACATAGCAGCAAGAATAAAAATTAAAAATAGTGTTCATGAAGACCACCTCTTTCACTGGGAATAAAACAAGTATTATAACGGGATTTTGTAAAAGAAGATTGTAATGCTTTGATGTCTTCCATTGATTTTTTCCAACGACACTGTATAGTTACTACAAAATTACTACAGAGCTGAATACTTTGGATACCAAAGGGACATTTTCTTTTCCTGTGAAGACTTCACTACTTGCTGACACATATGAACACATTTCTTCTTGTTTGGGACTGCCTGTCAAGTCATCACAGCCATTTCTTCAGTTATATTCCCCTCTCTGCTCACATGACTCTCAAAGGCGTACAGTGGTTTTTTTTTTCCTGAACTAAGATACAACTTCCATAAGATCTGTGACCTTGTAAATCAGCTGGTAGGATGAACTACAAAAGCACTGCTTTGTGAGGCCTTCCAAGAGATTTGTACGTGTTAGATCATGCAGACCAGTTTATCTGGGCTTCAGAGATGGCAGTATGGCATCAAGGCTCTTGCAGAGCAGCTGAAAAGGTATTTGGTACATTTCCAACTTTTTAACAATTTAGGCCAAACACTCGTTCATGCAGATCTCTTGATGCAAAGCTTTTGCAGAGTATATCCTATCCAAAATCTCCAATGCAGTGAGTGCGATATAGAAAGGCAGAAAATGAAAACTGTCTGGTCATGATAAACCATATAAATTCACCAGCAAAAAATTATAGCTGGGTTTCAGCAGTCATCATCACATATTTAATGAGAAGCAGGCAGTGTCTTCCGTAATGCTAGAAAGGGCAAATTTCAAGATTTGTGTAACTATAGCCATTGGCATACAGTAAGCTACTATGAAACAATTCAAATAAACTGAGCAGCAAAAAACAGAGCAGGTAACAGTGTTGGTTGTGTAGCCTGTGTCAAAGACCTGGCTGGTAGTAAATGAAGTTTTGCTGTTGTTGACCATAAAACTCCTGGTGAATAATAATTAATGAAATAATAACATAATAAATAAGAGCAGAATTTTGTAATTTTCAGACAAGTTTGTTTTGCTATTAATAATCAAAACATTCCACCTTTAAGGAGCCTGCAAGGATCACTCAGTTTGATTCTAGCCTGAGCCCTGGTCAATGCAGGTTGGCAAGACGCTACCAGCACAGCCCAGCTCTTCGTACTGAAGCACTAATCCTCCTTCACCGAATAGAACAGAAAAGGGAGAGTTTGGTTGCTCTGGTGATGAGGAGGACACAGACCATGTTATAACTCTCTGCCTAATGTGTTCCCTTTCTTGATAAGAATTTTAGATATGAAAATTACACTATCACGTACACTTCCTTTCAATCTATGCATATTTCATCAACTGGTATGTTTTCTTTGTCTATTTTATGTCATACTGCAAAGTGCTTAGGAAGAAACGCTAATAAATCATTCGAATGCCATTTAATTATCTTCAGTTTTTTCAGACTGACAGAAAAACAGCTTCCCTAATAGAACATACCAGTGACAGAACAAGGAAAACAAGGAGAAAAGAGCAGAGTGAAAGACAGCATCAGAAAGTTCTCCCACATATTTAGTGTGTGGAAATATACTTAAATAATGAAAAGGAAAAAAGGTTGAACTGGTTGACGTATTTTTCTCTAAGATGTCTGATAACACTTAGAAGCTTAAAGCATTAGCTTGGAGTTTAAGGGTTTTACTTTCTTTAATTCATCTCTTTTTATAGGGATTCTTATCTTTTCTAATTCTGATATGATGAATCCTTAGGGGAGGGTTGAAAAGAGCAATGGAAAGGAAAAAGAAAGAAAAGAATGCCTAGCAAAACCCAGGGAGGAAGTAGTCCAGTTTATTAAGAGTTTATTAGCTGGTGAAAGAAAAACAATCTATACACCAAATGCACCATCTAACGGGAGATAGAGAGTGAGAAGACACAGCTATCCTCCAAACTAAATATATAATAAAAAAGGTAAAGGGTAGGGATATATTTATTCTATGAGACATAACCTATTGATTTTCCTGAATAAACACAGATGGGTTCAGAAGTGCTGAGCATCCGCAAATGGATTTGTGGTGACAGGAGATAAGAATGTTCCACTTCCTTTATAATTCAGGTAATAAATTACAATATTTATGTAGATTAACTTCTACCAACCTGTTGGATCAGTGATGTAGGCCCTCCCCCACCCAAATTTTCACTGTTTTTCACATTGTTTCCTATACTTACTTCCTCTGGTGGCATCAGCTGATCGCTTTGGGTAAACAAAATTTAAACGTACTCTGAGGATTTTGGTATGTACTGTAATATACAGCTACCAAAAATAGCCACCATGGCACAGGAAACGGTGCAGTATTGGAAGAGCACATTGCTGTGCTAATTTCTGCTTCTGCAGGGAAGCGGTGACAGCCATGGGCAGGTGCCCTGTGAGCCACAGCTGCTTGGGGGTGGCCATACCCTGAGCTCTTGGGGATGCCTGCAGACTTCAGCAGAGAGCAGCACCACCTCCGCTATCCAAACATATCCCCATGAGAGGAGCAAGTGCCTGGGCTCAAGGGACAGACAGCACTGTGCTTGATGAAACAATGCTGCGAATATCTGCTTCCAAAAGCTTATAGTGTGCCTATAGCTTTAAAAAAAATCAGTGCCACAAAGCAGCTTTTTGATGTTTTCTTCATTTACCTCAGCAACAACAGCAGACAGACTGAAGAGGCTGGAGGAGTGCAGGGTGGGAGGAGCAGGTTAACATGTGAACACGTAATTTTAGAAGTCTAGTTTGGAAGAGTGCAATAACTCTCTGAAAAACTTTCCTGATACTGCGAATTTTATCTGAGGGGTCTGAGCCCTCCTACAGCCACCCCTCCAACAAACAAACACAATTTTTGCATTACCATGAGCACGCCGAAAGACCACCAGTCGGCACTTTGTGTGTGTCCTCGCCGGTTGACCACCTCTGGGGCCATGTACTCTATCGTCCCGCAGAACGAATACGCCCTCTTGTCATGGTCGATGGCTTCTTTACTCAGACCGAAATCTACATAAATTGAAGCAAAAAAAAGACTTGTCAGGTCTCTGAAAATTATTATTTATGCTTTTGCTCATTTAATTTCTTTGAATAAAACGCACCAACCAGCTGGTGAAGTGCCCTTCTGCCTGTGTGCAGAGAGAGGCCACAGGCACGTGTGTGCTGGAGCCCTGCCCTACAACCTGAAAGTTGGCATAACATCTCTGTTCTGAATGAGGTTCTGGCCCAAAGCAGATGAGAGAGTTAAATAAGGAGAAATACACAGTTAAGTTTTCATTAAGGCAATGCTGGTGAGGATTCTTGCTCAGATAGCCAGAGTATAAAGATTAATAATCCCAGATTACACCAGTGAAAAGGATGGCTGGACAGGTTCTCCAGAGTGGCAAAGGGACGTCTTTGCAGCCATCCTCTGCCTGCAGTAAGCAAACACATTGGAACCATCCTTCCATCTGCAGTGGTAGGCAGCCAAACCTGCCTGCTTCACATCAGGCAAAAACACAACTTGACCAAGAAAATGCTATGTTCTCCATGTGCTGTGCAACATGGGAGTTTGACAAATCGGTAGAGAAGCCCAACACTCAAACCCCTTCTAACTGAAGACCAGGATGCATGGAACATACTGCAGAAAAAAGATCATCAGCTTATAGACAAGAAGTTTTCTGTTCCTCACATACCTGTGATCTTAATGTGACCCTCTTCATCAAGAAGAATGCTATAAAGCAAAAAAGAAACATTCATTCCTTAGCCAGGCATAGAGTACAGTTAAAAAACATGAATTAAAAATGTTTAAGTCAGGTAAGGAGATATGCAAGATTCAAATACTTTCGTAAACAAAACCTCAGTGGATTCTATGGCTTCAGAAAGAAAAATTAACCTCGAAGGTCTGCCTAATCTCATGTGTGAAGAATGCACAGCCTGAGGCAGTTCCCTGAGGAGCCTCCTCCTCGTGCCATAGGATGTTCAAGGTGAGCATGCAAGCAGAGCTCAGAAGGAACAGCATGTTCAAAGCCAACAACTGCAGAGTGGATGCTTCCAGCAGGAGAAGGAGCTACAGGTTTTCTGTTCTTGTCATAAGAAAAGGCAGCCACAAAAATTACTAGGGCCTGGACTCACTGGACCTAAAATTAAGTCTAAAGTTTCATGGTGAAGTAATAAAAGTTATCGTAGGGCACAGTGACTAGTCAAAGCCTAACTGCATGGATCTCAGCCTCTGCTTATTTTCTGTCCAGAAGTACAGATGAAAATTCAGCCTGGATGCCAAATTCAAGAGTTCTCACATTTGACACCTGCCAACATATTTTTTTCTCACAAAGGTACTCCAACATTTCTGTAGTTCACAAAAAGTAGTGCTAGTTTTTGTGGAAATAAGAAGGAACATGAAATTTGAAAAATAATGATTTTTTAAAATAAAAAGTGACATAATAATGAAGGTGATATTTCTTCAGTCTAGTTAGACTTAGTATATTTCTCTTTTCAAAATGACCTAGCAAGGTGCCAGATATTTTTATATTCCTCTTCTCTTAGAGAATCACTTTAATCCAATTATTCAGGAATAGGACAGAAGTGAATCAAATATAATGGCCTATACTTTTGTGAAAAGTTTTGTCTCTACTGAAACATAATTGAAAAAAGATGCTCTTCTGCCATTCATGTGTTTAGAAACAGCTGTTGTGCGATTCAACAAAGGCCAGCAACTAAGTCAGTACTATGACTCCAATAACTAAAGCCTTTTCTTCTTGATAAAAGCATCTTACCTTTATTCTTCACAGTTTTCTTGAAGACACATAATTTTCAAGTACTAGTCTGTAACAGGCATGTTTAAATATATTTTTTGACTGCACACCTAAACCCATGCTTCAGAAGAGAATAGAATAAAACACCTGCCAGTGGGGAAGTGAGCATGAATATAGGAAGTTGTGGAAGTTTCCCGAGAGACATTCAATTGATTCTGCATTTCATAATGTCCTGTTGAAAATCCATGCTGCTTCTACATGTATACGATGTAAGTTTCCTGTACTTTTGCCCTGATTAGAAAGTTCACACTTTACCCATATTGAAGGTATGGAGGCAGCACCAACACAGCTATCAGACAGATAATTCTGTCTGAGGTTGAGTCAGAAACACACAGCAACACTTTCTCACACTGAATGTTTGCATGAGCAGCAAAATGATTGGATCCAATGGATGTGTATCCTATACCCCCTTAAAACATGATCTACAGCTCCCCCCTCCATCTCATGTTCCCCAACCACCCTTCTACCATGCCCTCAGCTGCTGCCACCTTCCTCTGTGGCCCCTGGCAGCACCCTCTGGACATCTGGGTGCTTCCACATTTGCCATCTGGCAGCATAAATAATGCTACAGTTACTAACTGAAGATTATATTTCATGTAAAAAGAAAGCAATATGCGAATAGTGAGGGGAAAAAAAAAAGGCAACTGTTGCACTGAATTATCTCAGGGTAAAATTAAGAAGCGAAGAACAAAATACCTGATTCTAAGAATGCAAATTACAACAACAGACAAATAGTTTTCCTGTGACCGTAGAAGCAAACTTATCTGATCATACTCTGTAGTCTCCTTTTATCTTTATCACTTTACATTCTGTTTTATCCCACAATGTCCATGGAGAAATTCTACTGTGACAATCACAATTACTTCAGCTATGGTTTGCAGGATAAACCATTTTGCAATAAGATAGTATTATTCTATGGAAATGGAATGGAAAAAAGATGTAGAAATTGTTAATATGATTCAGGCTTGAGAATAATCTTTCACCTAAATTAATGTTTTGAAATTATAAAAAACAATAAAAAGTAGACTACTTCTAAATGCTAAACTAGGTTACAATCCCCTGAGTGATAACCTTCAGCTAGGAGGTTTATTTTTCATTTTATTTGTTCAGTCTAAGGCTTGAGTGCTTTTACAGGATATTGTCATTGTCAACCTTCTCTTGGAAACAGCAATAACACTTATTAGATGAAAAATATACCAACACCAAAAATAAGTGAACCACACATAGACTTGGAACAAAAAATGCCACAAAATAAGGGTGTCCCTTAGAGAAGAAGAGACTGAAGAGAGACCTCATCACAGTCTACAACTTTCTCAAGAGAGGATGAGGAGGGGCAGGCACTGATCTCTTCTCTGCAATTACCTGTGACAGAACCCGAAGGAATGGCCTGAAATTGTGTCAGGGGAGGTTTAGGTTGGATATCAGGAAAAGGTTTTCCACCCAGAGGGAGGATGAGCACTGGAACAGCTCCCCAGGGAAGTGGTCACAGCACCAGACTGATAGAGCTCAAGTGTTTGGACAATGCTCTCAGGCACATGGTGTGATTCTTGGGATTGTCTTGGGGACATTCTACTATTCTATGATTGAACACCTTAGCATCAGGATCATCCCACAAACTTTCAAATTGCTTTCACTGACCTCAGTTTAAATGTATGCCTTGAGAAAATAAAAGCTGGAAATCTCCATGCTAGAGGCTGGAGCAGCTAAATTAGTAGCAGCGGAATGACATGCTCCAAGTTATAGGAGAAGCCTCACAGTAGAGCTGGGACTGCAAACTTCATAGTAGATTTCTGCTGCAACTTTATCACAGGGATAAAAAGCTTTTGTTATGGGTTGTTGGCATTGTTTTTTGTCTTAAATCAAGACCTGAACAATTCCTTCCTATTTCTCTCTCTCTCTTTGTTTTTGGTTTTGAGACATGTCTTTTGGGCTCCTCTTCGAGCACCAGCATTCCCAAATCAGTGTGAAGTTCTGCCAAATGTAATAAAGCTGGAACTTTGGGGTTGGTTTGGTTGGGTTGTTTTTTTGGGTTCTTTTTTGGATGATCTAAGTTTCTTTCTAAGTGAGAGCAGTTTTGCAGAAGATTCAACCCACACTTTATGTTTTTTAGAAACTGTAGCCAAATGTTCAGGTTGGAAATAAAACCTGAGACTTTTTGAAGTGTTTTATTTCATTGCATGTTTTGCTATGAAAGTACCAGATGAAGTAGTCAAATAGCTACTAAAGAGATGAAGATTTCTCACAACTTGTGTTTTGTGACATTTCAGTGTTTGCATGGCCCCATACCTATCTCACATGGCCCCATGCTCTCTCACCCTGCTGAATACAAATCCCTCTCCACTGTAGTTTCATTGACACCATGCAGTCAAAAAGGGACTGTTTATATCAACGGAAGCTTTCTGCCATAAACCTTTTTCTTTTACTGATTATCAGATCTTCCCTCTCTACACAGGGCAGTTACATTCATAAATCAACTGTCATGGTTTGCAACATGTCACATTAAAAAGCGGTGCTTGTGTTTTTATAGTTCTACCTATCAGAAGTTGTTGTATGAGCTGTTATATGAACTGTCCCTTGTGTACACAACTGAGGGCCTTAAAATGTACCCCACTCCTTGTTAATCTAAGCCCCTATGCCAGAACTCAAGGTGTATCTAGGATCCTGAAAAGAGAAATGGTAAAGATAAATAATAATAGTCTGTCCATTTTCAGATGGTAGAGTTATTTCTAGGTCACTGATATCTTTAAACCACAGCATAAGAAATAACATATGCATCATATACTACTTTATAATAAGTTCCCATTTTTCTATTTTGATATATTTACCATATTTAATAGCTTGATTGTGCAGTTCTTAAGTAAAAACATGCCTTACCATGTAAGTAACTCAGCGGCTCTCAGTCTGACTGAACAATACCTTGTTCCACAAGGGGTGCCACTGAAATCACCAGGACAACTCAAGGAGAATTTGTCTGCAACAATTCAAGAGAAGTGTCTGCTTGTTCTAAACAAGACTTTAACCAGACAGCTCAATTACTTGTCTTTTTGAAGTAAGTACAGCTGATTTGAGAACAACTCCCAGTTGCACTTGAAATTAACTCATAGCTTTGAATTGTTAACATGGATTTTTGCTCAGGGAATCTTAAAAAAGAAAAAAAAAAGCTGAACCTTAAATTTTAATGTACTGACAGCTCTTCCAAGTGGTTTGAACAGTGCTGTTTTCTAACTTTTTTTAAATTAATACATAAACAATTGCAATGAGCTTCATTTTAGCATACTTATAGAGCTGACAAGCAAACCCAAACCTATCAGCAGCTACTTTTGGGAGCTTCTGAAGAACAGCAAAAGCATTGAACAATGAAAGGTCAAATGCAGTGTCTATCTCTAATAAAGAGGGGAGAGAAAGAGAGAATTGGGAAATTACAAACTGATTAATTTACCTCCAGTTCTGCAAATCTGACAGAGCAAACCTTGTGCTGTAATCATGTTGGCAATGCCTCTCCTGAAGATGTGTGTGTGTGGTTCTGCATGTTGCAAATCAAAGGAGGTGAGAATTGAGGGAAACCAAAGGCGAGGAATGGGGATGATTGAACACCTGCAAAGACTGACTAGTGAAGAAGAGTTCAGTAGCTGGATTGTTTAAGGTACAGAAGAGGGTCTAAGGACAAGGATGTTCTCACAGTCCCCTGAGGCAAAGAAATTTCAAACTAGCTATTAGGAGCAACATTCTAGATGAACAACTGGCAGAGCACTGAGAAGAGCCTTCCTGTGTAGATCATGGAGTTTCCACCATCTCTTTTAATCCCAGGTTAGCAACATACCTGTAATGGCCTTGATATATTTGACCCAGCCAGGGGGCAAGGGGAGGCTGACAGCATCCTGGGATGGTCCTAGTTTTCTTTTATTGTCTTACTTAGAAAACTATTCTTTCCCAGACTCAAATAAAAAATTTCGCATTTTTTTTCCCTTGAGAATAATTTTTTATTCTGCTGTATCTATTTCTTTAAACCTTAAGTTCCAGAGAAATCATGGGCTTTCTCTTTGCTGTCCTAGGTGTGACTACACATAGGCTTTGCACTTATAGAGCTATTTTTAGAGAATATGGTTTTCAGTCAGAGGTCTTGCTTTTTCTCCAGTGATAAACTTCTGGGTCATTCCCTTTCCTATACAACAGTTATATTAATGTATACCAATTTTATACTATGGCAATTGAATCCAAATGAAACTGTATTACAATTAATCCATTTAACTGTACATCAAAGACCATAAACCATATATAAAATGGTTAGAAAATGCAAGAATGAGGGCTGCCACCTTAACTTTACAAAGTGATCTCGCTGTATAAAGATCTTCAGTTATGTGATGATGCTTCTTATTTTCTTCCAGAGAAATCATGTCTCGGTTGGCAGACTGGTAAGACTCAGGGAAGAATTTTAGCAGAGCAGTACAGTGAAGGGGATGGCTGGTCTCAGCTCAGACAAAAATACAGAGAAAACTGGATTCCATCTGTACCTTTTCAACATGCTTCTATGTGACAATGACAAATCAGTGGCACCCTCCTTCCTTAGGTGAGCTCTAATTTCTTGATTCACTGATCCCTGATTTGAAGCACTGCAGCTTGGTCTGCGGAAATTTAAAGTGCTCTCACTTGCAACTGGAGTCATTGAGAGATGTCTTTTGTGATGCTAAGTGACACTTCCTGCTGAGAACTATGAAAAAACCAGTTCTCATACAGTGAACAGTTTTGACATACGCTTAATTTTCTCCTTGGTTTCAAACTTCTTCTAAAGCAAAAAATTACAGCATGTGCCTATAAATGTAATTGTGACTTATATCTGAATATACAAGTTCATGTCTGGATACCTTCTAATAGCAGATTCATATATCATCTGTTATCTCAAAAATCAGCTTCATCCAACATCAGAGAGAAAAGCAGTGCATGACTCATACTAATGCTCACTAGAATCAACATTTTAAACTGAAAACCTGTAATTTGAGTTATTCTATGGTGTACATGTTTGCTACTGCTGAATGGATAAACCAGCAATTCAGAATGAAGCTGAAAGCAAGGAGCTGCTGGCAGACAATGCAAGAGCCTGTGGCTGTGGCAGCTGGGGTGTGACCACTGCCTACCTGCAGCTCATGGCAGGAACAGACTGGCACTTTTCTCCCTCCAGCTGTTTAATTTGGAGGATGACTTCCCATACTTTCCAAAGATTCTGGTTTCCAGTTTTAGGCACGATTGGAAAATTTGGTCAACTTCAAAAAGCCCTCTAGCCCAAAAGAGAGAGTGCTCTTGCTATGAATATCTGTTGAATTTGCATAGTACTACTACTACCGCTATTTCTCTAACCAAAATATAATACTGAATTTAAAATTTAAATCACATAGAACTGTAATGTAGACAAACAGTCTCCTCCCTTTAAACTTCTCACCAACAAAATCCATCTCCCATTATTTTTGGTCTCATTTTTTTTCTGTGAGAGTAAAAGCAGTAACACGCCATTTTAAAGAAAGAACTGCATATTTTTCAGTTTGATGTCACAGAAGGAAAATACTGCTGTGTTGTTAGACTTTGAAAGTGTAAGCAATTGCCAAACAGACTTCCCTCAGTGGTTATCTTTTATAAATGCTGGTGACTATTGCATTAAAAACTAACTTTGAAATGTTGCAGCCTGATTTATTTGAGTCAGCACAGCAGGTGCAGGCAAAGCACCAGGCAGAGGGCATAGAATAAAAACAGCACCCTGTCACTCCCAGGGGTAGCACTGAGGGTGTCATTTGCTCTACTGATGTATTGCAAATAAAAAAAAAGAAAGGAAATTTAGGGCCACATTACGAGTGAAAAACAGCTGCAAATATAAGTGAGAACAAATATTTTGGAAAATATTTTGCATAGTTAATACAAGTGTTTTAAAAATCATGCTTATCACATCTCTCATGAGTTAATAGGCACATGAGTTTTCAGACATGCTCATTTACTTTGAGTAATGGCTACAATAAAACTGAATGGTGCCACAAGATATTCTGTATGAGCTGGAAGTGGAGCTGCTTTAAGTGGTTTAGACTGCATCCAGGGGAAGGCCAGATGAAATGCTGCAGAGAATGGTGCCATTGAAGTTAAAGGCACAGGAATCTGAATTCTCTGCTGAGATCATTCACAAAACTGAAGGCTGGCCAAGCACACAGAGGTCCCCCCATACTGGTCATAGTCAAAATACTTGGCCTCGTGCTAAAAAAGTACGATAGGAAAACCCTACTGCTGTTAGGGAAGGACTTGTGTAGAGTCTCACAGATAAGAAGGAAGGCAGAGCCTCTGGCACCTTCCCATTTAGTAGCATGACAGAAAGCAGAAGCAACCCAGAAGTTCATGTATTTATGTTTCAGTTCCCTTTTCCTTGTTAACTTACTTTTCCGGTTTTAGATCCCTGTAAATAATTCCAAGACCATGGAGGTGGTCTAATGCCAAGGCCAGCTCAGCTAAGTAGAACTTGACATCCTCTTCTGTAAACATCACCTAGAGAGAAGGAAGAGAAAACCACATCTATTTATTGGACAGCGGTAGGCTGGCTCACCTTAAACAGAGATGGGAAGGAGCTGTCTAAGCTGGGAATGCTGGAAGGACTGTCATATCAAGTTCAATTTTCCATGATTTGTCTGAACAGACATTAACAATTCTTACTAGATTCTCTTTATAAAACAAAACTTGATCTGTTGAGTACTTCTGTTCCTTACAATATACTGCTCTCATTCGTCTGTTTGATCTGTTTAGATTACATTATGTCACAATAATAGGAATAAGTTATAACTCCTTAGCCTTTGGAAATGAACAGCAAAATTAAACACATTCAGTGCAGCCCATATTGTTTTCATATCCTTCAACTTGCTAAAATTTTGTGGGCATTTGGTTACCAAATGCCCACAAAATAGCATGAGAAAACCTTTCTGGGGAAGTGAAATACTTCCAAATCTGAGCAGAATACACAACATGAAGACAGTCAGAGATGGATTTAAAACTTGGTGCTTAGGAGGTTCAATGAGTCTTGATGCAAATGCCCTTAGCAGTGATGTGCTGCCTAACACCCAGGGCCTGATGAGGTGCCAAAGAAGACAGTTTTTTCTGTCGCTGATATGGACACTGCTAACACTGAAAGATGTGTTTTGGGTGAGAAGAAACTTCTGTAATCAAAAAAGCACTAAGCTCTGAAAAACTCAGATGACAAGAAACCCCTTTGGTCCAACTTCCGTTATATCTCAGATGTTCTCTCTAATTAAATTTCAATGTGCACAGAAGTAATAATGCAGAAAAAGAAGCTGATATATTGGTTACACTAGTGTGAGTATTATGCATGACAGAAGTAAAATGAGTCAGCTCAATACAGATTTACTTGTCACATGTAAATGTAAATTCTACAGTAGAAGTTGCAGAGCTTAATTTTAAAATTAAGTCTCTGTTCTCAGAAAGGGGTAGCCAAAATATCTGAGTGCTCTGAAAAGCTCTAGACAGCTGAGAGAAAAAAGATGATTCAGAGAACAGATGCCACATAATTTAATTAAGAATTTCACTGCAAAGGCTAGAAACAAAATTGCAAAGAAAATAATAAACAAATACACCAGCAGAAACTCTAAAAATTTAATTGTATTGAAAGTAAAAGTTGCATTAATTTTCGAAATAAATTTAAATTATTTATAAGGTTTTAAAGCAATAATGTAGGCAAGAAATCCAATCAATATAATAAAGGAAAAATCTAATCTGTACATATAGACCTAGTTCAATTCAGATGTCTCAAAAAGATAGAGCAAGAAATAAGCAAGCTTTGCATGGACGCATGAAATATATGTATATGGGATCTGACTGAATGTCCACTGAAATCAATACCTTTCAACCAAATCTATAACAACAAATTGCAAACAATTCAAGTTTTCCCAGAACTTCTTCCCTTGCAATACTTTGCCCCTAAACAGCTGCAATAGGCGGACAAAGTGAGTTGCAAACACTGAAAAAAGTACATTTTTACTGTCATCTTAAGAGGACTCATTCCTGATGGAATACAGCAGAGAAGTCAGTGAATTGCACTGGAAAAGCTTTGGGAAAAGCGTGAAACTTTGAAGAAGTACAAAGTCTAAGCTGTTATCTTCTACTTTTGAGTTCCTTAACTGTGCAGAATAGGCATCTGCCCTCTGTAGGCAAGAGTCACATTTTCTGCTTACTTCCATGAAACTGGAGAAGCCCTTGCTGAGATGGCAGCACTGCCTCACTAATAAAGCTTGGTCTCATGACAATAGCGGAACGATACTCTAAATTTAAATTTTTTAAATCTTTTTCCTCATATCCAAAATAACTGCTACCAGGGACTGAATATTTGTACGAGGATCATTACTCAGCAGCAGAATTAACTTGTTACCAATGTCTTCTTGCATTAGCAAACAAGCCTTACAAGCAAATACTTGGGGCCCCAAGCTGCAGTGCACACAGCAGCCTGCCGCNATGGGGGGGGGGGGGAAGCTAGGGATCTTTTGACTGAAAATACTGTTTTCAAAGCTTTTTTAGTCCATCAGTAGCTCCCCAAACCCAAGAAGAGCAACAGAGCTTGCCCTCAAGACAGCATTTGAGAGGTCCCTATCCTTAAAGACTGTGTGATAAGTGGCCTGCACCCTTGTCCCCACACCCTGGAAAGTACCAAGGGCTGGGGACATTGTCAGTGACAGGGAACAGGGCACAGTCAACTGTAGGGTGGCTATCCTGCCCCACTGGAGCTTCCTGCACTCCTGCAGGGATCTCTCTGGGATTGCTGGCTCAAACAGAGGTGCTTGGAGATGCAGGAAAGAGCTAAATGAACCCAGAAAAGCTACTGCAGCTGCTCTGTATGGGTATCAGCGAGGGTCGGGTTTGGGACATTCGCTGCCTGCAGCAATCCCTCTCCAGGGACATGCAGAGGACAGGGCAGGTTTGAGAGCCTGGGGAAGGGATGGAAGCAGCAGCTGCTCCTGGCAGGCCCGAGGGCAGGTGAGGGCTGTGATAGTCCATCTCCCATGCTCGGGGTTGTGCATGGCCCTTGACCTGCTCCCGCAGCTGCTGCAGGGCTGGCCCTCACCCACAGCTATCTCTTCCCTCTGCTGGCAGGGTCTGTGTTTTTCCAGTGGTTCTGTGCTCACCCCGAGGCCAAAATGTATTGGGGATTGATTTCCCAGAGAGTTTCTCATCACATCCAAGACTTATTTTGAAAGCAATGAGTCTGGGGCTATTTTGCTATGGGAATGGCTTAGCTGTGGTGCAGATTTCTCTGACAGTGATGCCTATATGGTACCTGCTGCATTACCTGTGGCAGAATTCAAATACAATTAAGAACCTGCTTCAACATGCAAGATGAGACACCTCTATTACATATGTATATATACAGGACTGCTCCCAAGGCCAATTTTCATTCCCAAAAACTCAATCTGAGTTCTGAAAATCTAAGATCATCTTCAATTTCTAAGTAAAAGATCAGCTTACCTCTTTGGAGAGTCTGGTGAAAAGGTCCCCTCCCCGCAGGAAATCTAGTATTAGATACAACTTTCCCTCTGTTTGAAACGCTGCATTAGAAAAGGATGGAGATGTTGGAAGTTTGAATCAACATAAAGACCCCAAAGAGTAAGACTTGTTGACTAACAGTGTATAATTCATGGCATTGCTTCACTGTCACTTCAGAATTTTGAGAACAACAAAAAAAAAATTCTATATAGAACTTAGCAACCGAGATCAGGTTATTACAAAAAATAGTGTCAGTTGAGAGACAACACTGCATTTCTAATATAATCATTTCCATGCTAAGCACCTAAGAATTAACATGGTTTCCCACTCCACAAGGTATCAGGAGTCACTGAGAGGGAGGCACAAAGAGAAGTTCCTGTGTTTGTGTGAGAGAACACTCTGCACTACCCAAATGTCCTCAGAATAACCATCACAGTCATTATGGGGCTGGCATGGCAGGAGGCAACTCCAGCAAGACACCACATTCATGTACACACATGTACAAATTTAGACTGGGACTGATTATTAAAACCAATTTTTATTTAAATTCTCTGTCTTTCTAAATGATACCTGACAGTGGGTAAGGGGAATGGCAGATGTGAACTCCCCAGCTACCCCACCAGCACTACCTACCACGTCAGACTTTATGACAAATTTATTAGGATGGAGGAATGGCTAAAACTTACAAATACTGAATTTCTCCTTTAGCATAAATGAAAAATTTCACACAGGTAGCCTCTATGACTTTGTTGGAAACAGTCATAAGTAGGCAGGGGGTGGTATCTGTACAAAAGTGTAACACATCTAGTCACAATTCCCCAACCAATTTAAGAACAAACATGAATTATATTTTATCATAGTTACCATAATGAAGCTTGACTATGAAAGGATGGTTCACTTCTGCCAAAATATCTCTCTCCATTTTAGATCGTACCCGATCCCGCACTATAAAGAAAGAACAATAAGAACAGTGACATATTAAGAGGCAGCATGGTCCCTGGATACAGTACCAGAATAAGGTTGGTCAGTCTGGATTCTTATTCCCACTTTGCTGATGGCTTATAGCATGACCTTAGGCAAATCAGAGCACTCAAGCATCCTCTTTTGCTGACTGTCTGTGTAGTAAGTCCTCCAGGAAGGCCCTGTGTCCTTCTCTATAGAGAGATGCCCTAAGTAAAATGACTACAGTATTACAAACAGGAAGGCAGTTACACTTCACAGAAGAGAAAGTTAATGTGAAAATGAAAACGACACAAAATGAATAACTTTATGTCATTAAAGATGAAACAGAATGTACCAGTCCCAGAACAAGTCAGATTAATCTTGTGCATATTAATTTATTGTATGTTGCTGATGCTAGCAGCATTTATGACACATCACTGAGTAGCACTCTCTGGAAGTGATGTATATATAAAATATTCAAAACTTCCAATAAACCACCCAAACAATGAGTAATAAAGAAAAACGCCAAATAAAAATAGTAACTAATTATTTTTATATGGAAAGATAACTTTACTGTGTGATAGCAGTGAGAAAAATACTTTTTGTGGTTGAGATAAATATAGAGTAAGGGAAATCATAACTTCAAAGGTGAGCTGACTTCAAGCTAAACAAAACTAATGCTGAAGATTTCATACCAAAGCCATTTAGCAGAGTATTCAGATACTGAGGATTCAAGTCGCCATGTAACCAAATCCTGATCCTAAAGATGCATTTTTCAGTCAATCACTATTTTATTGAAAGTATCACATTTTCTTCTTTCCCTTCACAATGCCAGTACGCTTTTCAGATGAAAGCATCTACAAGAGATATTATGAAACTATTTTAGGTAGCAAAGCCTGAGATCTCTGTCAGATTCCACCATCGCAGGCATGTGTTGTGGAGCTGCTCAGAAGCTGAGTACTCTCAGCATCCAAGTAAGGAAGATACCACAACAGAACCACAGGCTCTCGCTGTACCTCAAAAATTGACGCACAGAAATAGGTCCCAACCAGCTGATTCGAAAAACCTTAAATAGCTCTGGTGACATACTTGGATCTCTTGCTGTATGGATGCTCTGCTTAGGCCAGTAGTGATGCAAGCTTTACTAGCTCATTCAACGTAAACTACCTGCTAGATAAAATTCAAGACAATGGGCATTGAGGAATCTTAATCTCATCCCACAAGTAAAAATCACACATCACACACTCACAAAATGCTTAACCTACGTGAAGACAGGCTGTTTCTTGTGCTGTACATCAGTGATGATCCCGGGGGGAATTCTGGTTGGCTAGGCGGGCATTGCTGGACAGTCTACACGGGACATCTCCCATGAAGCTTGGTTAGGCAGCCTAAGAAAGTGCCTGCCTGCATTTGCACTGCACAGTTGTGAGAACAGGCTGTCACACCAGCAGCACACCCTCCTCCACTCATCATTTTAGCCTCTCAACAGGGAAAGGCCCAGCTGTGCAGCCAAGGGCTTTGCCAAAGCCCTGTGCCCTGTGCCCTGCTTGCTGCTGTGGTGGTCAGAGCCTGGGGACCTGCCAGGGTGCCAAGTCACCCTTCTCCCCACATGCACACAGGAGGCACACCAAAATCAAAGAGAAGGTGTTGTCACCACAGAAGACATCTCATTCTCCAGAGCCACGGCCCTGTAACCACTCTGAGCCTGTAGCTGCCGCTTTATGGGGCTACACCTCCTTCTTTGAAAACCTGTCTTTTGGGAGCAGAAATCAGGCTCGTGAAGCCAGAAGCTCAGCAGCACTGCAGGCTGTCCCTGCCTGGGCACTGCTGTCCTCACACAGCTGGGCCCAGCCCAGGACTCCACGGGCACCATTTGGTGGCAAGACCTCTGATGAGGGTGGGTGGCAGTGGGATGGGCTCTGCCCTGCTCCCAGGGCTGAAACCCCCCTGGTGCACACATCATGCTTCCCTTGGGGTCAGCCGCATCCTGCCAGGGTATGGATGCTCTAAATTAGTGCTCCCATGACGGATACCATTTTCCACTTACAGCTTTCCTCTATAAAAGACTTACGTAGAGAAAGATTCAGCAAGACAGTGCATTATTACAGACATCTTAGTGGACTGCCTTGGCCAAGGGCACTGGGCTGCAGAACCAAAGTGATAAAGAGCAAAGTCCCAGTGTGAATATCTGCTGACTGCATTGAGGTGCAGGAGCCTGGTCCCTCCCCAGAGTCCTCTGGAGGTGGCTCAGGGAAGGACCTGGTGATTTGGTTGTCTCTCTGAGTAGGTCAGTCTCTCTCCATTGGTCTTGAAAATTATCTTCTTGGTGTCACTGGGCTAAAATCGGCATTTGGAAGTTTAAATTTTTTTTAAAACTAGGACTGGGTTATCAGATGATGTGGTGTATTAGTGGCTTATTCTCATGGCTTTTTGTCCTTTTTGACAATTTTAATCAAAGTGCTTCTGAATCCCCTGATCTGAAACGTGAGGGAGAGAAATCCCCCTGCATGTCTGACAAAAGCATCTGCCACTTAGAGAAATCTGTTTCTGCTGGAAGATACACACAGAAAATATACAAATAAGATCAAAGATTTCCCAATCTGCTCAGAGATGTTTGGCAAAAAGCATTATTGATTATAAATTATTTGCTCATCCCTACCTTTCAATGACCTTTCCATAAGAAGTCACTGCCTAACCAGGAGTGGAGCATTAATTAATTAATAAAACAAGAACAAGGGGAGTTACAAACTAAGTTAACTTAATTACATCAGCATCAAAAGGTATCACAGTAGGAGAAATAAATCAGTGAACAAAACAATGGCTTTAAATTTCATCCATTACCTTCCTTACTTCCTTAAAACTCAACACTTTGTCGTAAGTGGAACAAATGCAAAATATAACTCAGCCTTAGGAACTTGCGACTCAATTTCAAATTCTTCATGTAGCACAGGAACACACAAAGATAAAGAAAAGAGAATATATACATAAAACTCTGTGCAACATCCTTTGCAATTCTATTGCTGCTATTTTAATCTGTTTTTAGTGCTGTCTGTTGTAGACAAAAACAGAGAACCAAATTTTAAATTCAAATTCATGCTGCCTATGTCCAGAAGACAAAGTGCTTGTGTGGTGCCTAATTACCTGAGATATGGAGAAATAGAGGTTTTCTAAAAGTGATCATAGTCTCGCTTCCATGGCTCTGCTTGGAAATTCTATTACTGTGTTTTTGTTCCACACAGTACTAAACTCAAATCTTCTAAAGAGCAGCCTTTCATGTTGTACCTTCATCAGTGGAACATTATTACCACATAAAGAAAAAACAGAAAAGTGTCCTGTTGACACCTGAATGTAGAAGTATACCAATAATGTCACATGGGGACTTCATGTGCTTTTCTTTTGAAATGCATGTAATTTTGTGAAGGTTATTTTCCTGGAAGAAAGATCCTCTGTGGCTCGAAATATGAGATGGGGAAAGAGCCCTTATACCAGAGTTTTACCACTCAGCCCTATGCTGCTGCAGTAAAGGTAAAAAACCAAATCTACAGAGCAGGAGACACTCCTTTGTAGAAGGGCACTCTGAAAAATCAATAAAGATGTAGACTGGGTTTTAAGAGTCCAGGGTCTGGAGCTGGTCATTTTATCCCCTCTCCCCCCCCCCTTTTTTTCCCCTTTTACATGAAACAACACATTTGGCTTTAAAGAAATCAAAGAGTTCCCTTTGGTTGTTTGTATTTTAAAGTAGCCTTGATGCTTCGATGTTGAGATGTGGAATGACAGATGTCTCTAAATCAATACTACACTTCAGTATTGAACTTCCATTTAAAGTCTTTATCACCTATTCATTATTCTATCTGTTTGTAAAAGTTAATTAAATCTTGCAGTATCCCTCTGAAGAACCTCTGCTCAATTTTCCAACAAAGAGAAATAAAGAACAGATTGATGAAGTCTGATGCTATATATATTTTTTTAAAAAAAATTCACATGGTACTTGTCAGGACCAAACATGGGTCCTACGATATATGAACTCAGCTGAAAATAAATCCTCAGAGCAGTAACCTGAGCTCTTGTTATGTTTCCCTCATAACCTCGCCCAGCAAGGAGCAGCCTGATGAGCTGAGGGTGCTGCACAGTCACCTCCTTCCTACCCCAGGGAGCCTCTAGCAGCTGCAACCTCCTGCTGTTTCCTCACTGGGACACCAACTTAGATTTTTCTTCTTGTCCAAAAAAATCCACAGACGCTGCAGGAGATTAAGTGTGTTTTAGGTTTTTGGCTGAAATTAGCTGCTGGGCTCAACGCCATCATTAGAGAAGTACTGACTGACAGACCAGCCAGATGATCACAAAAATCTCATGTCCTTATGCAGAGGTGAAATTTCAATTTTTGTGTATTTTTATGCAGAACTGGATCAACTGAATACACACAGATGTGCTTCTGCAAAACTCCCAGGTGAAACCATTCCCCACCAAGGTCTGTGAGCTGTGGATGTGAAACGGTACCCAACAAGCCAAATCCTGTGGTGATGTACATCACCAGCAAAGTCAGAATCACACCCCTCACAATCACGTAAAGCTGTTCTAACTAAAATCATTAAAACCAGACTCAATAAACAGCCTGATGAAGAGAAAAGAAAGCTGCCATCTGCTAGAAGGGAACTTCCTCTGAAAATCCAAAACCTACAGCTGGAAATACATCTGTTGACAACTTGTGCAAAACTGAAAGTCTTCAACACCTCTGCAGAGTGGCACCTGGAACATTTTTCTTTTTATGTAAAACATATGTTAGATTTAAATTTATTTACCTTACTGGATGTGATATCCTGTGAAATCATCAACAAAGTATTTGTTTCTCAAATTTGAGTGTAACATGCTCCTATATTTCATTTGCTTCAGTTGAACAGACTTACAACTATTTATTATTATTGTTACTACTCCTGCAGGCAATAATGACAATTTCAGTATTAACTCTTACTGACAGGCACTAATTAGCTATGCTCTAGGAATAGGCATAATTTCAAAATGACAAATGAGTAAGAGCCTTGGAATTCAGAGGTCCTAGTAAACACTATCCATCAGTAGCTCTGGAAATTATGATGACCAGAAGGAAGAAACTGGTTTCATATAGTTTTGGAATGAAGAAAAGTTTTTAAAAACATTTATGAGACAGCTGGCCTTTTCTCCCCACACAAAATAGACATTTTGAATTTAGTTCCAGCCTCCAAGAAACCACTAAAAGAAAGATGATCAGGACATATAGTCCCCAGTCTTACTCTTAAATACAGTCTAAAGAGGGATGAATTTTTTCCATCAAACTTCTCTCGTATCTTCTGGCAGACTCTTTCCCTCACAGCTCTTGCCCTGCTGCAGTGCTGGCAAACTCACATGCAGCTGCAAAGAAGAGGCAGCACCAAGATTCATATTTCCTATCCGTGGGGCATTCCAGTATCAAATGAGTGTCTGCCTTGCGTTTGCTATTGAGATGTTGCTAAGCCAACAGAAGCAATGAAGAAATTATTTTTTTCTTGTCCTGCTTGAGATGGAGATGATCCAGATGTCCAGGAACTGCTGGGTCTCTCAGGGTAATGAGTTTCACCTCTTGCCTTTTAAGCTTGAAGCCCAGCATGGTTTAATCAACCACTGCTGCTCTTTGCTCTGAAAACATACCTGTTTTGTGGGTTTTACAGGGAGGGCTGAGTAAAATTTGTGCATCACTTCACTCTGGAAGTGTGAAAACTGTCTCTCCTGTGGCATTCACCACAAACACTTTCTGCAGCATACCATCAAAGGCAAAGCTACAGCTTTTCTGATTGAAAAGTATGCTGAGTGAACACTGGCTCAGGGGTGAAAATGCAAAGATATTCCCTCTTATGCCAGCCTTCTACAGTAAAAAAAAAAAATTGTCCCCTTTATTCAGTCTCTCCAGGTCTAAAAAGACAGTTGTACTGAAAGGAACATTTTGTCTCCTTCAGGATCTTTGAGCAACTACTGATTCACATGCAAAGCCTGGCAGAGGTGAAAGGGGTGAGGGTGGTGCAGGATCTCCTCAAGGAGTTCTTGGCACATCGACTCAGGGCAAAGCACCCCTCTGTGAGAGTGATTTAAAGCCCACCCAAGTCCCTTCTCTTTTGTTATATGAGCCCCTACTATTTTGTTTAATGTCATGGTATGAAACCTTCTGCCTGGTCCAGTTCAGATTGTTAAGGATGAGACCAGCAATCTTTTATAAAATATTAAGTGAGAATTCCTGGAAGGAGAGGAAATGTGGTATTTCCTCTCTGTGTGGAATGTATGTACTGGGATGCTGTCATTTGCCACCAGGGCAGTTTTACTCATAGGCTGAAGTAATCCTAGTAAACATTTTCTGTAGTTTTCTGTAGACCCATTTGAAACTTGTAATTTTGAATATTTTCAAAGATATTTTTGCTTTTTTCTTTTCTGAAAAAAAAAAAAGTTTCTCTTTTTTTTAAACTGGAACAAAAACCTTAAATTCAGCAAATTTTGCCAAAATTTAGAAATTTTTCTTAGCTGCATCGAAGTACTGTTTGTTAAGGGTTTTATTTTATTTTTTATCTCCTCTTTCTTAACACTAATTATAATGCACAACTATAACATTTTTTTTTAAATGTACACAATCAAACCAGAGAATTCTGCTGAAATGCTTAATACTGATATTTTGCCAAGCAAAATCTCCCTTAACAGTCCTGTTCCTGTGGATAGACACGCTACCCGAAACTTAATCTTTTATTTATCAGCTGTAACATAAATTCAGAAGATGATAAAAAAAAGAAGATGATAAAAAAACCCACTAGGAAGTTTTAAAACAGAATCCCCAGGTCTTCCCTGTTTAGGGTAAACATACAAAGTTACAAAGTAATGTTTTTGTGATTGTCCTAATTGGAGTTTAGCAGCTTAGTTTCAGTAAGGATAACAGTGAGAGGTGCCCTTCTCAGAAGGGAGGCTTTGGATGGATTAGGCCGTAGGGCAGGAGGCAAATGTTAACATTCTCTCCAAGCTCTCCTGACCACAACTGCACTATGCCGACTTCTCACTCTAAACACTCCTTCCATTAGGCTGCTCAGATGTGGTAAACACACAGCCAAGGCCAATCTGACTTGTTCTAACAAAATTTTCTGGATGAGCGTTTCAGTTACTGAATTCCAAACATTTTGTTTTTTGAAACAAGTAACTAGCATATTTAAGGCATCGCTGAGGAAGCTGGGACAGTGGCTTATCATCCAACACTGAGGACACAGTTCATTTAGGAGATAGAGAGCCCTGAGGCAGCTTCTGTCTGCAAACCACGCAGGACGAGGTTTATCAGGTTGCCCGTAACCCAGCCCTCCGTGCTACCTGCACACAACATGGACAGGAATTTAGAATTTAAATAGTTCACTAAAATTGTGGTGTTTAATGTCAACATTCAGACAAAGCAAACCTCTGCTTTGCCCAGGACCTAACATGAGATGCAGACATACTTAATATAGCTCTGTTGATGTGTTTGCCCCATAAAAATGAAAAAGCATCTGCAAGACGGCTATCTGTCACTGAAGAAGCCTCCAGACCCATCAGCAAGTAGGGTGTGAAGTCAAGGCAAGGTCATTTCCTAAATTAGAGCATAAGAAAAAGTCTGGTCTTTTGTTGTTATCAACACGCTCATTAAAGCTTTGCAACCAGCAAGCCTTGGTTACACGAACAACAAGGGGAAAAAAGCCTGATTTAGTGTTTTCTCCTTTGAGAAGAGAAACACAGTCCTCAAACAATTGTGAATTTTCAGCCTGGACTCCACTACCGTATAGGGAGTGTTGTGGAAGATATGACTAAGTTTGGAGAGTTTCTGGGTGAAATCATGGCCCTAAAACAGTCAATAGTAAAACCGCTGTTGACATTAATAGGATCTCACCATCTACATCTCAGTCCCTATATACAGTTCTGAAAATATATGTAGCTGCTTGAACTCTAAAAGAATACCTAACCAAAAAGGAAATCTTGAGGTTTTTTCCTTTGTTACTGAGTAACTGCCAAAAGCTAAACGTAAACGGTACTGAGCAGTGACTGCAGGGAGACAGGAGGAGAGCAGATAAATATTTAAAGGATATAAACATGGACGAAAAAGAAGACTTATAAAAATAAAATAAAAGCAAAGAAATGAATATAAATAGGAGTAGGTAAGTGCAACAGAAAAAGAGGAAATGTTGGCTATGTCAGGCAAACCATAACCGCGTGAACCTCTATGGAGCAGAGTAATGAGTTAGGATTGGAACCTCCTTACTGACATATTTTTAAACAAAACTGAACAGAAAAGGTTAAAAAACTATTTTGTAAGAAACCAGCCTGCCCTGACTGCAGGGTAAAGAGACTGCATCTTTCAGTATGAGCTACTTTTTTGCAGTGACTCCACCTTACTAATGGACATCTTAAAAATCTAGATTTCATTGTTTGGAAGGCTGTCTGAAACAAAGCATTTGTACCAGGATTAATGCTTATAGCGTTATATCAGAACATACCAATAAAGTGAAAAAAATACCAGAAACTAAAAATTCTTACTGGCAGTGAACTTGAAAACTCTGTGAAGAATAAACACGAGCAGTTTATTTTCCACAATGCTTTTAATTCTGAGGTCTCAGATAGCCTTACCAAGAATCTGTGATCTCTAAGGCTGTTACCACGTGGGTGATAGCTGTGGGTAAGGCAGAGGGGTAATACAGCCCCTCTGGGGCCACCCACCCCCATGACCACCAGCCCTGTGACCATCCCTATAGTGACAGTTCAGCAAATCATACTCCACATACACAGAGTGCAAACTTCCAGGCTTCCTCAAAATTTTGCTTTGGAAGTTGCCTGCTTTGCGCTGCTTGTGGAAAAGCTCTCCCAAAACCTCTACATGGTAAACTCTTTGGCAAATCAAACACAAATTCACAGCAGGGTTCCTGCATATTTCTAATGAAGATGCACATAAGGACTCCTCTGACACAGGCAAATCTCATACAGCAAAGCCAAGTCTTAAGCCTTGAGCACCTTGTTTTAGCTCCATCAGTCTTGCGCTTAGCCACACTCAAAATTCCTTCCTCTCCCTGCACAGGTGGCACGGCTGAACAGCCTCAGTGCTGCTGCTTCCCTTCTCCACCAAGGGAAGCCACCAAGCACCTGCTCTGCCCCCGCTGGAGCTGAGCACCCCTATTGCTTCCCAGCCCCCTCTGCAGTCTCAGGCAGAAAGAGATGGAGGAGGGGGGATGATCTGGGGGAAGTGGCAGACATCTTCCTTACATTGCAGAGAAGATTAGCTCTGGCCCTGTCTCACACTCGCACTAAGCTCAGGCCTTCCCTCAAAATGATGCCTGGAGCAATTGCTGCCCATGATTTGTGACACTCTCTTTTCCTGGCCCTCCACTGAGGCTTTGCCTTTCCTGTTGCCCTTCCCTTGGCTCCACACACCAGATCACATTCCCAGGCCTGCTGACTCAGGGGGTGGTAGCTTTCCTCTGCCCTGGAAAGTTGCCCTTGGGAATCTGGGGGCCATCATCTCACCTGGGGACAGCTGAGGGGTTTCTGGACGAGAGGGTGTCCAGATTTTCAGGAGGTTGGTAAGCCAGCTAAATGAAGGCTGCGCATTTAGTGGGATGGTCTAGGAAGAGCGTCCCGGCTTCCTTGGTACCAAGGTCAAAAACTGTTTCTTAAGAAACTGTCTTCTGCATAGAAATCCCATTCTAGGGACTCACTGGAGCTGTTGATGAAAGCCACTGGCTGTTCTTCTCAACAAAACAAGAGAGGGGCCACAAGCTGGGGGCTCTTTCTTTTCCCTTTATGAGGAAAATTTTCTAGGAGACAGAAATAGGTGGTAGAGGTGACCCAAATGCAGGGAACACCACATAAAAACAAAAATACAAAGCACTACTTCTAAATGTACGCTTGAAAATATTTCTTTCTTATGATAATATACAAGGGTGAAGATAGCACCTAGCTGCACAACACTGACATTTTACATTGCAGAGCTTATTATATCCATAATGAAACCCAATTTGAACAGATAAGTATTGACAGAACCTATATAGAAGATAAATATTTAAAGGATATCAAAATGTAGGACAAAGACTTATTTATCAAAATAAAAGGAAAATAAGGGATATAAATAGAAGGAGATAAGTGAAACAGAAAATGTAGGCTCTCTTTCAGCAGAAAAGTAGATTCTGAGTTTATGGTGTTGATAAAGACAATTCCTACTCAATGGTGACTGTGTCATAGCCCAAACAAAGACCTGAAAGATGACCAAGGACAGAGTACAATTGTCTGAACGACTCAGGTTTTGCCTGAATTTACAAAAATAATCTACTACTGCTCTGAAAATGACAGTTAAATTACTGTGCCATGGAAACCTTTCAAGTGTGTCAATTACTGTCGCATGCAGATAGAAAATGCTGTAGAGAAAATAGAAAGGAGAGACTGCCATTGCTGCTGATTGCTGGTCTCTCTTCAAACATCATCAAAACCTGCAACTTGGAGCAAATGTCACAGCCACAAGGAAGCTGAGACTGACATTTGTGACCTACACGAAGAGTGTGAAAACAGAGAATAATTTTGCTTCAGTTGAACCAAATCCCAGATGATATTCTCCCACATTGTGCCATCTAACTTTTATGGCGAGCCAGCTAAGTGCTAGCACACCTCCAGGAGCAGTTTGGTGAAGGTTTACAAGCGATCCAACTGCACTGCTGTGAGGAAAACCATCACCAGTGCAACTGACCCCTATCCTCTGTTGTCACTCTGACTTAAAACGGCATCAAGTGACAGTGTTGACCTCCCTGTTAATCTGTCCTCATGCTTGAAAGGAAATACGATTTTTCTGCTTTGTTATGGGAACCAGTAAAAGCAGTTGGATGCAACTCCCAGAAGATGCTTCTGAATCTGGTTTCCAACCAACTATAAATGCACTGCAGTTGAAGGCAGTTGAACTTGGTTAAATGGCAATTATGCTGGATGATACAACTGTGCAACTTATTCAGTGAACAGAACAAACAAATT
This sequence comes from Origma solitaria, assembly GCA_013397895.1. Classification (NCBI taxonomy): domain Eukaryota; kingdom Metazoa; phylum Chordata; class Aves; order Passeriformes; family Acanthizidae; genus Origma; species Origma solitaria. The sequence continues at coordinate 158,457 of VZRL01005202.1, read as the reverse complement.
CTTGTCATATAGATAAAGAATTTGTACCACAGCCAAAGATTTGCAGAGTCCATCAGGAAGGTTAAAAATCCCAGGGATATTTAGCTATTGTATTTTCAGTTTAGGTTTCCACTACAGATATAAATTTATTCAAAAGCAGAGTTGATTCATAGTTCTGATTAATTCAAATAATCAATGCATTATACAGCAGAGACCTTTCCTAACAATTTGTTCATTTGGAATCTTTAGCCATTAAATTCCATAATGCAGCAGGTTGCACGTAAGTGGGGAGGGGTGTTAATATCATCTCTGTTAATATCTGACTATCACTCCTGCAAAGGGCAGTGAGCACTGTGAAGAGCAAGCTGGCATAATTAGATTAGCATTACAGATTTGGAGATTGAGCAGAGGAGCAGCACTAAGGGTGGCTGGTTTGTGTTCATGCAGCAGACTGGCAACAGAAATGTGAGCAGAGCCCAAGTTTTCTAAGTCTTAAACTGAGGTACCAGCTCCCATACACAGCCTGCCATGAAAGAACAGACTACATGACATAATCCAAAGGAGATGATGACTAAAAGCATCTGAGCCTGTATTTGCCAAAAGAGCAATTTTTCTCTTCCTGTAATTCGCAGCCTTGTGGTACCAACAGGAAGCTTTTGGATGTCAGGCAGGATTAAAAGACTTCCAGAGGTTCATTCACATGCTGCACAGCTGACTTGATGGGCTGCCAGCAATAGCTTCTCTCTTTTGGCAGTGGGTTTCTTAAAATTAGATACACTGCAAGCAAACACAAAGCTTACAAAGCTCCTTTAAGATGGTGCAAGACAAACAAGATACAAAAAATTCCAAGCCTCCAGAGTAAGCCAAAAGAAAACCAGAAAAGTAGACTTTCACGTGAAGATTTCCATTTGGCTTATAGGACACCAGCCAGAGAGGCAGGAGAAAAAGGGCAGCAGGGAAGATAAAAGAGGGGGCAGTGTTTTGTTGTCACTTACAAAGCCTGACTGGCCTGGGTACATGCTGTCCTCTCTCTGATGATGTGCTTAATTCTGAAACTAAGTACATGGGAGAAGGGGAGTAGAGGTTGACAGCTGCAGGCAACCACAAGAAACTGGAAGCACTCTCCAGAAATCCTCACAGAATCATGGACTCATAGAATATGGTGAGTTGGAAGGGACCAGTCAGGACCAAGGCAAACTCCTGGCCTTGTACAGGACACTCCAATAATCACACCGTTTTACAAATCCGTCTAGCCAGGGGCTGGCTTTATCTAGGAACTTTCTCTGAATGGGACTCTCCAAAGGAATAAACATTCAACATCTTGACAATATCACCACTCTGCTGTCTTTGCAGCAAGGCATTTCTATCAGTTCAATTACACCACCTGAATTTTCAATAATCTTTGTGGTAGAGCAGGGGTACCTCTACTACTCTGTCGCAACAAAGCACTCACAGAGGACCTGAGAGGCAGGACACTCAGCCAGAGAAGATAATGTCACCTCTGACTTACCTAGTGTATAACTAAGTCTTCTAAAATAAATAACTAGGAAAAATGAACTCTGAGGAAGGAGAGAGCCATAAAAGATTCTCAGCCTACAGAAGATGGAAGCTGAATGTAACAAACTTCAAGGTGTGGAAGAAAACTGTAAAAAGGAAACTGTTCTCAATAGGGAAGAGATGAATTAACAGCTTCAGCTGTGGCAAGGCAGGTACTGGACAGACACTAGGAAACATTTTGTAACAATAGGCTTCCAAAGCAGAACCACTGAGCCTCTGTGATTGTCCCAAAGATCAGCTACTCCTCAACCCCCAGGCTGTTGGCCCAGGCAGAGCACTGCACATGGCCACCAGGGAAAGTCTCATTTTGGATTCCTTTTAGCTGAAACTTCATGTCAGTCTTCACAGATCTGTTCCAATTAAAATAGCTGCGCTTTTCTCTCCTCTCTCTGCTTTCCAGCTAGTGTTGATGAGGGGTGTGAGGGCTCACAAAGGCCACTGCACCTCCCAGTCCTTTCCTGGTAAAAGGATTTTTTCTTCAGATAAAATGGAATTGCACCACATTTTCAAAGAGGATAAACATTTCACTTGTGGCTTCAGAACAACTGTCCATGTAGTCTCTCCCTTCCTGAATCTACCGCAAAAGCAATTAACAGCAATCTGCGACTTGACAATAAAAAAATCAAATATGGTCTTTTCTGTAAAACAGCAACCAATTTGTGAGCAACAGCTAATATCTGTCATTAGATATACAACACAATGATAAAAAGAATAATCCAAGGGAAAGCAAGCCACAGTGAAACCCTTGATCAAGTCTACAATGGAGAGTTTGAAGAATGAGTTTGGTTCCGAAAACATTTTAATAGCAGTATCTACAGGAGCTGCAGTTTCAAGTGTCTCCATTGCTACTTATTCACCATGGCAAGTACACAGGATCTACTGAAACTTTAAAGAGGGAGATGGTAAACTGACTGAAAACTGTAAGATGATTTGAAAAATTCTTTTTGCTGTCAGAAATGCCATGAGTATGATGAACTACTCATTCCTGAAAAAAACCCCCAGCTACCATTCCTTTACTGGCTGGAATGGCCACGGGGCAAATCCAAATGCAACCTACACGAGCTGCTGGGGTTTTTTATATTTAAAAGAGTAATTCTTTCTGTATTTCACTGTCAGAAGAGAGACTCAACAAACATTTAGAATAAGCTTATATAAATTGATCACAGGTAAAGAACATATATTTTTTGCCAAAGAAATCAGCAGACTTTTCAGTGCTTCTTTCCTCTGACTTCAGATTTGAATCACCTTTGTGCTCTCTAGAGAATCATCATATGAAAACCTGAATAATGCAACACTTGGCTGCTGCTAAGGCCCATGGAACAGCTCGGGGATTAGAAGTCAAGGGCACGGGCACTTTAACCTAGCACAAACATGGAAAAATTGAAGACAGTTCTGTGCTATACCTTGTGAAAAACACAAACACGGGTGCACTCAATGTCTTCAAAGCAAAATCTGAAACTTTGGCTTAAACGTATGGGTGCACTAACAAGCAGTGTGGCTCCAATCTATGGAAAATAAGAGTGGGTGCTGGGACGTGAAGCTGCCCCACGCTTTATGTCGCACTTTGGGGCCATGACCTGAATGACCACGAGAGGATGGAGGGTGCTGGGTTGGCTCCTGAGCAACTTTCATCAGGAGGGAACTTTGCTTGTGTGCTCCAAAACTGCTGTGCTCGGCAAACCCAGGCACAGCAAAGGGAGATGACTGGAAGAATTCCTTCAAAAGCCCTGTCAAACCCAAGCGGCAATGCTGTTGGATGCTAGGGCTCCCACCACAGTTTCTGCTGCTGAAGTGCTCATGGAGAAAGCTGGAGTTTGCTTGTGAGTCCTGTCCTGTGTGCTCTTTGGGGGGAATAAAACAAAGCTATTTCAGGCAGCAGCATACTAAGTGGCTGAAGCTGCTTTCCAAATGAACATGCAACTATGCAGGGAGCTATAATTTGATATTATTGCAACAGCAGAGTTGTGCTGGAAGAAATGTGTGGACAGGAAAGGACTGGGCAATATTGCTGCATTCACTTACAGCAGAAATGACAAGCACAGAAGTGTGTGCTCCTATGTGCATCAGTCTGGTTGGATTACAGGGAGAAAGACAGGGAGGTTGATTTTCATTTTTTACCAGTATTTAGACAAAGACTTAATAACTCTGCCCTGTTTCAGACAACAGGAAGAACTTGCTCTTCAGCAACATGAGTGGCAGTTTTAAGAGAATCACATAATCAGACAGGTTGGAGAAGACCTCTGAGATCATGGAGTCCAACCTATGACTGAACACTACCATGTCAGCTAGACCATGGCACTCAGTCTCATGTCCAGTACTTCCTTAAACACCCCCAGGGACAGTGGCTTCACCACCATCCTGGGCAGGCAATTTTAATATTTAATCACCCTTTCCACAAAAAAAAAAATCTTCCTAATGGCCCACCTAAACCTCTCCATGTGCAGATTAGGGCAGTGACATTTCATCCTGTCGCTAGCTGCCAGAAAGAAGAGGCTGACCTCCCAGTATCTTTTGGGAAGTTTTAGAGAGTGATAAGGTGTCCCCTGAGCCTCCTTTTCTCCAGGCTAAACACCCCCAGCTCCCTCAGCCACTCCTCCTAGGACTTGCGCTCCAGACCCTTCCCCAGCTTCGTTGCCCCTCTCTGGACCCTATACAGAACTCAACAGCCAACATTTTCATGTAGAGGAAGCTGAATTTTCTTTTGCACTTAGGAAAAGCTCCATAAGGAACAACAGGTTTTTGTGTAAAAACAAACGAGCCAAAATGTTCCCTTGCTACAAAACAGAGAGCATTTTTAATATCCAGTGTACATTTCTTTAATGTCTTAGCAGTGGGAATTTTTTGCCTCCTAACAGGATCTTCACAATGAACTTGGCATTGTGAAGATACTATAATTTAATCAGGACTTCATACAATGCAAACTCCCACATGGTTTGAATAAAACAGATAATAAAATCTTTAAGTGATGCGTGTTCAGTTTATATTCCTAGGCAAAAGTTTTCCCTTCTCATCCAAATCTGAATCCAAACACTGTACAGAATCACTAGAGTATTAAGTATCTAACACAGAAGCTAGAATCTCAATGAACAATTTAGCAAATGCTATGAAAATAAATTTCCAGCAATGTTTTTTGGTTTTGACCTGTCCAGTCTGCTGTACATTCAGGCTAGGACTCTCTATAATATTTATTGACACACAATGAGTTGCTTAAACACAGTTCATTTTCCTTATAATACACAAACACATTATTCTCCGTTAGAACCAGCCTAAGTGAGCTCTTTCTTACATACTGTACCCTTTCTTCCTTCAGCAAGCAAGCCCTAGGCAAGCCGAGTTTTAAGGGGAGGAAGGAAGAGGCGGTCTGATGCAAGTAACTTTGTAAAGGCATTGTAAAAACACCGCCCAAAAGTGACCCCTAAGCACTGTTTGTTGAAGACCACCTTGGTTCCATTTTCAAAACTCCCACAGAGGAAAGAAAGCTCTGCTTCGTCAGATGACAGCTCCTAAATCAAATTTGCTCCTAAACTGTTAGAAAAGTTTGCACATTCCACAGCACTTCTTGACTCCTAGCCCACAAAATGTGCATGTGAATGGACCAGGTCCAGATGGTGACCCAAGAGTATTGCTGTCTGGCTCAGCACATACTGTCTAGGCTGATCTTTACATTTTAGAGCCACTGGGAAATATACAGAGGAATCAAATATTTTTGTGTCTGTGCACACAGAAGTTGCTATACCCTTCCAAGACTGAAAAATTAGTGTATGGCTATTTGTGGAGACGGGGGAGTCTATGTCTCAGCTGGATCTTTAAGGGCACTTCCAGGTCCGGCAATGTTTGTGTTTTTTTGAACCCGGAGCCCTGACATTTGGAGGGTTACAATACTCTGACTAAAGATGCCATACGCAAGCAGCAGTTCCAAGGATGCAGAGCACACAACCTTTCCTCCAAACTGCAGGGCAAGGGTACCTCTGCTGTGGGGTCTGGACTGTCCTGTGGACAGGACTTCCCTGGTGAATTTTTTAGAAGCAGTTAATAAGATGCCCAAGAAGATATAAAAGAAATAGCAGAATACTTTAAGAAAAGATAATAAACCAAAATTTAAATGGTGAACCTGGATGAGTACCAGCACCTCTCACCAAATGCAAGGACTGTACAAAATAGAAAAAGACATCTTGAAAATCTCAGCAGAATGGCGATAGTTTTACCTGAGGTGAAAACTCTTTCTGAGTCCTGCTTTATAGGTATAGGGTAATAATGTCTACAGTTTCTTGTTTTGTTGGAATTTTATTCCCTTCAAACCAGAGGGAAACCACTGGACTTCTGTATCTGATATCTAAACACCACATTCGTTACAGGGAAACTGAGTCACACACAGAGGGAAATTGAAGAAGCTGCTTCAGTTGGGGTCCAGTCAGGGCAACCACTACTACAATTTTATCAGTGGTTTAGATAGAAATCACTCTCCAGCTGGTGACATCTAAGTTAGTTGTTCGATTTAGGATATACTTAATACCATTGATCCAACATCCCCAGGAAGAGCCAAGCTCTCTGTGTGTCACTAAAGCTGCTCTCACAGCTTACTGCACCTATGACCAGCAAACCCCTAAGCCTGCTGGCTTAAACTGAGGGGATCTGATAAACTGCAAAAGCACTTCAGAGGTTTGGACAAAACAGATTATCATGTCTAAACCCCATAAACAGAAACAGGTAGACTGCATTCTCAGGGTCAAATGGCTTCCAGTGCCAAGACTTACACAGCCCACTACCGAGCAGATGGCCAGATGCAAACCACTTCCTCACGATCCATCACATAACCCTTGCTGCGTAATCACTGTAATAGTTATAAAGTTCAAAAGCATTATGTCACTGAATTGTGGCTTCATGCCACTTTCTCTTAGATTGCACGTCTCCCAGAGGAACGGGTCTTTGATTTTCAAGCTCCCTTACACTCCAGCACAGCAACCTGCTGGGAATTTATGGGCATTTCATGGGTGTTTAATGAGGCTTACACCGTAACCAATCTAAACAACTCTTGATGATGGAATCCTGAAGCACATTCAGTAAAGCTGATGGAGCCTGAGACACCTCGAGAGAAATGCTGAATGAATCAAAACAATCGGCTTGCCCAGTCTCTCTCTTCCAGCTTTGCTGGTGAATACAAGACACACATATACACAGAATACGTACAAAAATATGTACAAGACATACATATACACAGAATATGCTCCCTGGTTTATTACTGGTTGCCTCAGGTTCACAGTGTATTCAGGGTGGGCAGTTGAGACTCACTGATATATGTCTGTAAGGGTTTAAACACATATAATAATTTTATTCTTTTTCAGTTTTTTATCTAAAAATCTGATTTCAAAGAAAAGGAAGAAGTAGAGTGTAATGCAGACATGAAACAACATTTTAAGATGGTATTTAAAAGTATTATCTAATGCATTCTGAAAGGCATAAGTCTCACTCCTGGAAAGTATTTAAGTGCCTAAATATCTTTGAGCACCTAGATGCCCCCAAAAGGGTTTATATTTGCAAAGGTACTATAATTCAATGTACAGTGTTTGAAAGACAGACAAGTTGGAGTTATACATACATACAGCCTTAAATCTGATGTATTCCCTATCTGGCACCTAACACACGTAACATTCTTAACCATTTTGAACAAGGTTTTCCTAAAATTAATTATTAGAATGAAAGACTTATCTACTTTCTTCAGAAAGCTTTCCGCTTTAAAATCAGATACCCACAAGCTCCCAAAAAATGAAATGAGGTAGAAAGGAAAGGAACTTGGGTGTGATGCTCTCATTTACAACCAAGAGTAAGAGTGGCCTTCTCATTTTCAGGGATCCATGCAGTTACAGGTGCTTATTCAGATATACTCTATGTTTAAAATAAAACTTCATGAATTTAAGATTTATGTCATTTTCACAAATATTTGTGCGCACAGCATGTGCCTCTGCAAACTTTTACAACCTAAACTGTAATATTCTGGAGCCTCATTTTCCCTTCAAAGCAGGAGTGGTTCTGTTGATTAGCAGATCTTTTTCGAGCTCAAATCTACATGCATGATTGATCTACAAAGTCTCTTTTGTATCAAAACCAGTTTTTGCGCTATGAACACTTGAAGAGTTCTGCTACTGCTTGCTGCACCCTTTTTATGCTAACCCTTTTATGTTTAACTTTATAATCTAACCTTTGCTGCTGGTGAAGTTTGGCTCATGCTAACAAGGGGCAGCAGCCCTGGAAAGGGGCAGGAGGCAGCAGGCTCACTGGAGAAGGCATCATTTTGTACTTCTTCCTAAACATTTCCAGCCAGCCACAGCCAGAGTCAGGCCCCCAGGATAGGAAACCCCTCAACAGGACCTACTATGGCTGTTCTTCAGAGCAAAGTACAAAGCTAATTTTAAACCATCACTCCTGAAGGTCTCTTAGTTATCCAGGTTTCAATTCTTTGGACTAATCCAGAAAAGAAATCAGCTTTCTACCCCGTCTTTGTTTATTTTTTTTCTGCCTTGTCCATTTACAAGCTGTGCAAATTTGTTTCACTATAGAAAATAACTGCTGTAACATTTAGGGCTGTCTGGCCATGTCAATGACATTGGCATGGAGAGCTCTGATTTTCCTGCTCCATGTGGTACTTGTGCAGAGTACAGGTCAGAAAGCAGAATTGTTCAGAAATTTGTCTTGTAGCACGTCTTTTCTTATGCTAACATGTACCTGAACCTTTGCTCCCAGTGCTTGATGGAGTAATAAATACTTCACATCACAGTGACTTCCAGCCTTTTTAAGTGAAGGTAGTCAGCAACGATTCAGCACTCTCACTTAAAAGATGAAATTAATCTGTCAGAAAAATTGTCTCTGTGCCAAAAGATACATGGAAGCTTACTGACAGCAGTCCTTGCTGTTGCTAGTCTCACTTGCCCTGTGCCAATGGGGCTCTGCCTTTATTTTTGTACTTTGAGTTAAACAGCTGCCAAATTCAACTTATTTGTAGAAACCAGTGTGGATAAATTAGCTCCTACTCCTGTGCTGGTTATCTTGAGATTAATGGGAAATCCTGAGCTAGCAGTCAGAGGGCTGAGTAACCTGAATAGGAAAGAAATGCAATTCAACAAAATCACAAAGTAGCCTCAATTTTTGGATCTTGTGACCCATACTTGAAAGGACAATAAATAGCTTTTCTGTGCTATAATGAACCACAGAACTGCAAAGAGGCGCCTGTTCTTGACAGAATAGAAACTTGATGGACCACTTTGGGTTCTTTAAAATCACCATCTAAATTTTGAGATTTCCTGAAATACTGCCATAATACAGGTCTTTCCTTTTACAGTGGAATATAACATTACATATTTTGGCCATCAAATATTAAGCAACAATAAAGCATTTGGGGATGCAAAAGAAACCTTCCCATTCTCCAAAGCTCTTCCTGCTAAACACTCCTCAGAGTTGTACAGAAAAAGAGGGAATATCCAGTTTTCTCTTTCACTAAAAAAAAGCCAGTGTTGTAAAAAGAAACAGAAATAAGTTTCTGGTACATCCTGATGTCTGAGGGATTACACAAACCTTGCTCAGGCACTATCAGAAGATGACTTTCCCCAGTGGGGAACACTCTGACAGTTGAGTTCAGCTCAGTTTGGGCACTTCATGTTCCTGCTCTTGGTTGAGAAGTCAGAGAATCACTCTGTCGTACACGTGATGTACACAGGCCTGACCTTTTACTTTGTATGTCTTATGCCCAGGACTGTTTTAAGTGTTTATTTACACCAGGCTGTTCTGCTAGAACAAACATTCTCATCTAGATTCCAAACAAAACGAAAAGCACGCCAGCATTGCTTCAGACTAATGCTTCCCCGAAGAGGCTTTCTTAGAGGCAAGGACTGTCTACATGCCTGCTGTGCCAGGTCCCCATTTTGACCAGGACTCAGAAGAGCTGCTGGCTCTGCCCGACACCACCTGCAGTAGCTCTACCTTGCAATTACTGCTAGCTTTATTTGTATTGTGGTTCCCCAATGCAAGGCATGCTAAAGCAATCTGGATTCTTAAGTGGAAAGAACTATCTCAAAATTATTATTCTTCACATTAGGACAGAAATTTAGACACTTCACTGCATTGCACAAACCTACACTGTCCAAGACAAAGCAAAATATCTGCACCAGGCAAAATTAATGCTCTCCACCTTATTTGCAAAAAGTATCAGGCTTTTGAGAGAAAAAACAGAACAGTGCTAGGTCAGGGAAACAAGAAGACAACTATATTCTCTTTACTCTGAGGAGGGACAACCAACAAGGACTTCAACTGAGACTGAATTTACTGTCTTTTCTTTTTAGTCCTGGACTTGACTAGCAACTTCTTTTTCATCTGAGTGAGGCTGCAGCAGCCGATGGCCCCAGAAGAGAGTGACCAGCTTTAAACATCAGTCACTTGGCCCTAGCCTCCTACAGCCCAAGTGCTAGGAAACAGCATGATCTCAACCATCTCAGAATGACTCCTCACACTTGAAAACATGTTCCCAGGGTTTGTCAGGCACATAGTGAGAATCACCAGCTGGGAAGGCCATTCTGCCCCGCAGGAGCCAGGTTTTACTTCAGCAATATCCCTATTTACTTCAGCAACAGAAAGATAGTGACACTTCAACACAAATTAATATATACCAAATAGAAATCCTAAAAATAACACCCAGAAAATAAAGAAAGCATGCAGCTGGGAATCTGCAAACGCCTGTTTTCCTGCTCCCACACTGTACAGGTAACATATTTTCAGCTAAGTTCCTATCAGAACATTCATCTACAGTAAGGCAGAATTTTCAATTCATATACTGCAAGGCAGCAACAATGTAAAAAACAGCAAGAAAAATAAATTACTGTGTAGCACAGAAATAGAAAATGAAGCCACTGTCCCAGTCATTACCTTTCAGAGTTGCCTTCTTGAGCACCTTCATGGCATAAAGCTGGCCTGCATCAGATCCTTTTACCTTCCTGACTAGAAATACCTGTAAAAAGCAAATGTTTTATGTGGATGAGTGCTGAATTTCCACTTATAAGACCTACTGCATTTGACAGGAGAACAGATACTACGTTTCAGGAAATCTGATGCAAATTGCTAGCTGAAAGCATTTCAAATCTATTTCACCTGCAATTGGTTGATTACTCTGGAAATTTTCAGCTTTAAGTCTTTACCATCTCACAAAGAAAACATTTTCAACATTATTAATTGACCTTATACATTCAGTTAAGTATGCGTGAAAAGTTAGAATCAGTGTGCACATATCTCTTCATATTCTGACCAGCTGTACATGAGAAAAAAATTTGTCCCATTCAAGTCTGGAAATGTACAGTGTGTTAAAATTATTACCATCAATTAAATTAAAGAAAAAAATCAGTTTGGTGAAATTTATGCCATAAGTCATGAATGGTGACTTCCCTAAGATGCAGCTGAAGCAGAAAGTTCATACAGCTGAAAATCTGTTGTTATTAAAGACAGTTCTCCCTGTTGTAGTCTCCTATGTTTCATCTTATGACAGTGAAAATTTTGAACTGAAAGAAAATAAAATTTGTATTCTTTTGTTGTGCTCTTTTTGTTTTACTACATGCAAATACTTCTTATCTGCCCCTGAGTGCATCTGAGCATTGAAGGAGTAGCAAACAAAGTAATCAGTGGTTCAATTTGGTCTTTGAAAGACTTTCATTGTTTTACTAATTGAAAATAAAAGAAATGTTTTAGCTGATTCCCAGGATACACTCTGTCTCCTGAGGTCAGAAGTACCAGGCAACAGTGTCTATTTTTTTTAATTTTTATTTCAGCACTGGTATTACTGGACAGAAGCTTAAGTAAAGCCAAATGTGGAAATAAAAATATAGTCCCACATACATAACATATACTTATTAATATATAAATTAACAAAGGCTAGGTGAAATTATCTAGCTAATGAATACCTAGTTGGATTAAAAATTCCATGGCAATTATTTTATTAATTGACTGTCCAGGCGCCATGCAGCTTTGTTAACTGTCTCCACCTAAAATATAAAAAACCAAAAAAGAGGAAGGAGGAAGTCTGTTTCTAGTGCATTTTTTTCAAATTGAAAGACTCTTCCTCCTAAAAAAACCCCAGTCTGTATTCAGATTAGATTTTCCAAATGCCCTTTGAGGAAAGGTTTGTGGGGAGGCAGAACAACTTTTACCAAGCAGGTACAGAGCTGGAAATAATTAAAAAACAAAAGGTAAATTCTCTCTGAACAATTTCATCAGGAATTATGTCTGACAGCTTCACAGCTGCAACACTTTTGCAATACAATGTGATTGGATTTTGGTGAGACTCTCCTTCTCAAGATGTTTCCTGCGCATAGAAGAAATGCACGGTTCCGCAGCTCCCAGCTCCTGCTTCCGAGTCTCATGAACATACAAATACCTCCAGTGCTCACAAATATAGGAAAAAATGATGAAATCTGGATGCAACAGGGACACATAAGACTTTCTAAAGTGTTTTTTGTCAATATTTATGATAAATTAAGCTCAGCTGCTCCAGCATTAACAGGAAGTCAATTCATTTAGAAGTTTACGGAGAAAAGCTGGGGTATTTTTCTATCCAGGTCAAGTAAAAAATTTAATTTTTGTATTACATTGAAAAGGAGGAGAAAGTCAAAAGCAAGCTTGCCCAGACACTAGATTTTCAGCTGTATTATTATTCTTCAAAAAATTTATGGACTCTTTACACCAAAAAACAAAAAACGCAAACTCAAGCCCTATGCTTGTTTTCAGCAGCACTGCACATAGACCAGCACAGCATGCTGCATTTGCAGAAATATTAGGCAGCAGTTCTAGAAATATCTTGACTGCCATATAATCTTGCAAAACTTGTAATACCCATATTGTTGTAATAAACAAAATTATCAATTTACTTTACTAGTCACTAGTCAGCTGCTCACTCTAGCATGGGATAGGGCACTTGTCTGCATTCCCTCCAAAAAAGATGTGTCAAGAACACTGTGTTCTTTTTCAGAGGACATCAAAATAATCACCAGACCAGAAAGGAACAGGACAAATGAAAATGCATTCTATTGCAAAATGATGTAATCTTTCTGATTATTCTTAAAGGTAGTGCTACATCGTTCCTGAAACCACCAAGTAGCCCTGAAGTACTTCCTTGACAGGTTATATTAGCTGTATTATCCTAGTTTGCCAGAATAACATGCACATGCGGCTGAGTATGACTTCCAATTTTCTTGTTTGATATGTTTGCAAACACCTCAGGTTATTAACACCTGAACTAGCAAAACTCCCTTCTAATAGATTTAATTATCAATATAATTCTAGGATAACCAGGAAGTTGATAAATGCTCTCAATATAGCTTCCTTTAGGAATAAAGATAAAGGTTCTGATTGGAAACTGTTTCTTAAAACTCCACAAAATAATATACTGATAATTACAAAGACTTCCATGCCTAGTTTAAGTAAGTTCACTTTCCCAAATGTTTCAATGTCTTATTTAAACCATGGAAAGACTTTAAGGCTGAATTGATTCTTCCTTCTTTCTCTCCATCTTGCCTTCCTGTTCTCATATCCAACCAACGTGACTTACTGAAGAACTATCTTTGGAATTAAGAAAATCCTTTGTCTTAAGATCTGTGGAGAATTTCATTTCTCCACAAATTAGTTCGTGGTCATACAGGCAGGGATTTTTCCGCATGCTCCCACTGTAATGATTGCTGTATTCTTCACCGGGGTTTATGTCCAGGATCCTCTCAAGGCAGCTCTGAACTAAAAACAACAGTCTGGCTCTTGGAAATGTACTCCAGGTTGCCCTCAGTGGGAACTGTGCAGCTAACTTCTTTAAGTCTTTGAATGCTCCTATTTGCTTCCTCCAACTATGCAGCAGCAGCACACTCACGTCCCTGGTGGATAGGTCAGAAAGAGGGAGGAGAGTCTAATTTTATAGTTTTATAAGCATTAGTGGTGCTCATTAATGACCATTTGTGCTCATTACACCAGGCTGAGAGCCATAAGCACTATTTCTTAAACTGGTTCATATGCAGGAATTCAACTAAAGACAAAAGTGTTACTAAAATTAAGATTAAAGGGCTTTCCTTACCTGCCTTTACAATATAATTTATATATGGACAATGTTAGCACTGCAAATGAACCCAGAGAAAAGACATGATATTTTCTGTGTTGCTCTGGGTTATTAGATGACAGTAAAAATTACCTTTCCATATGAACCTTGTCCTAGTACTTTCAACAGCTCAAACTGAGAAGGATCTGCTTTTTCAAAACCTTCCTTGACATGATGACTGATGTCTATTTCCTTCACGATACCTTCTTCCTGCAAAGGAAACAATAAAAAAAACAAAATCCCCAAATCAGAGCTGTTATCCTAAGGAAATATATTGTTTATTAAAATCTCATCTTCTGTGATGCTAAAGTCATGTAGTGAATTTTGAAAATAGAAACAAATGCTTGTCTAAATATTCCATGTGCCTGTTATCAGCTGTGGAGGGTAATTGTCAGGACATCCTGGCCTAGTATTTTGATTATTGAGCCTCAAGATATGACTAGATAAAAAACAGATTATACAAGCTGAAGTTAAAAACACAGTGCAGAGCTTGGTGTGCCCAGAAGAGACCTTGCTGTCAGAGTGGCATGCACTCAAATCTGCTCTGTAGAGGCTCCATCACACTTCTCTCCACGTACTTTCTCAGTTTCCCCTCAAATCATCATTTAGGTCAATCTTAAAAAGCTTCCTTAGTCTAAACCAGAAATTCTTCTAATGAGTAGGCAATAAAGAAAACATATTGCTAAAACAGCCTCTTCCTATTTACCTCAAAAATTGGGAAGTTACTACTGGTAACCATTTAAATAGAAAACAAATTAATGATTAGATGTAAAATGAGGTGGTGGTGGGAGAAGACTGACACACACTTTGTTGCTTGTAAGAATTAGCTTTATATGCTTTGGATTTGTCCAGGTTCTTTAGCTAAAATATTTTCTCTGTCAATAGATGCACATTTCTCAAAGACACCAGTTGAACTAGGACCTTCCTCTTGCAAGCTGTGACATATGGAATTAGTTTCAGTTTTTTGTTTCAGGTTATTTTGGCATGTTCCTCCAAAAAGAGAGCGACTGGGCCATGTGAGACCCAGGGGGACTACACGGAGTTTGCAGCAACCCAGAAAGTCATTGAGCTGAAAAGAAGCCTGGAAGAAAGGACCTGCTTCTCAAGGACACAATGACAAGGAAAGACAATATTTACACACCCTTTTATTTCTGTAATGTTTTGCACACCTCCATTTGGTTTGTTTGGTTTCAGGGGTATTTTTCAAACTGTTGATTCTAAGTTCTCTACAACAAAAATAGGGAGTTTGAGTAGAAACCTTTTGTTTTTTCATCTCCCAGTTTGAAAGGAATTACTAATCTAGGAATAAATTTGAATATTTCTGCACCCAGCAGAAACAATAGGAATCTCATAGACACTTTTATGTGAAATTTTCCTGCAATTTTCCTTTTCCCCCAAAAAAATCCTTACAAAACCCAGAAATATAATGTTTATTTCCCACTCTTAAAAATTAATGTTGAGAAAATAGAAATAACATCCTAAAATTAAAAATACATTTAAATCCCCGAACATTTGGCCAAAACACATTCTGTCCTAAATAAGAATAAATTTGATTTTCTCCTCCAGAAAAAATTGCTATCACTTTCTACCAGCTCTAATTTGTCATATACATGGCTTGCATTACCCAGATTGATTTCTACATTGTATCTTCATCCCTTCTCTGCCCTACTCTGCCTTTTACACTCTCATGCTTTGGAACAGGGACTATATCCTCTTCCTGGTTTGGAAAGCTTCCTGTAGTTCACTCATGCTTCCACAATCATGGAAAATAATCATCATCTCAGAGCAACTCATTTTTCTGATCCTAATTCCTGTAGTTTAAGGTTTGCTTGAAATGAAATGCTTGAAACCAATGAACAGTTTTCACAGACAGATTTAAAAGATTTTTAAGCACAGAACTGCCAAGATCCCTGTTTTCATTTTTTTTGGCTTTAACTGCTGTGCGAGATAGCATAACTTTCCGATATTAAATATATAATTTTTTCTTTTTTTTTTTGCACTTCAGTCTGAACCATGAAGTCACTTTCAGCTACATTTGCAATTTAAATGATGAGTGAGTTTCAATTTGCCAGTTCATATTACCCATCAAAATCATAGGCCTACAACCCTAAGCATATTTCTCATTGTATTACTAAATTAATATAACGTCTTCAGGTTCATGAAACATGTTCAGTTACAGGAATATATTGAAAGTATTAAAATGATGAAAATTCAGCTTGCTGGAAGAATACTTAATTTCTAGCACTCCCACAGAATAGCATAAATAATTTATAACATGCAATAAAACCAGTACTTTAATTATATGCATCTTTAATTAAAAGCTGAGGGGAAAAAAAATATTATTTACAAAAAATGGAACGAAATACAAGGCCTAGCAATGTTTATCAGACAAGCACAGATTTTAGAGACTGAAAAAACATGTTAGATTTTGTGATTATCAAAACATAAAAACGTTGGTTAGAAGAGGCTTCTGGGGTCACCTAGTCCAACAGTCCCGCCCAAAATATCACTGGCATTTGATCAAACCAACCAGCTGGTTTCTTGTCCACTGTGGTTTTCAGTGTCTCTAACAATGAACCTTGAGCCACTTCCTATGAAAGATTATTCTCTTTGGATTTGCCCACAGTCAAGTCAAGCTGGCTGATCCACGCGTCCTTAGGAGGAAGCAGGATATTTTTCTAGGAAGGTAGGATTTCCTGTGGATTCCCTGTGGTTGCCTCGCTAGCAAAGGGCAGCAAAGCAGCACTGAAGGAAAGTATGCCAGACAGCTGTTTTTTCACCCATCATCACCACAGCGGTGTCACTTGTGAGCTGTCCAAGAGGTCGATAGTATTTTAGCTGGCATGACAAACCCACTTCCCACTGGAGCAGAAAGCCAAACTGTCAGTGCTTGAGACTGAAGACTGACACAGCTCCTTAAAGGAAATACATGCTGCTGTTTGCAGACATGCACCCATAGGCCTTGAATGTATTTCTACAATCTTATTACTTACTTGCTGCATAAATTCTGAAATAACTGTTTGGTTTGCCTTACCAGGAAAAAAAAACCCAACACAAACCAACCAGTCTTATATTCTTTGTTTATATTCTTACTTATATGGGATTTTCTCTCCCGGGATTTTCTCTTCCCTATTACACACTAATAGGGAATCCTGCATAATTTTTCTCAGGTATTGATGATCAGACTGAAACCCAAACTGTCAAAGCACAAGTATTGTGGGCAGGTCTCCCAACTATTTTTGCTCTGGGTTGCATCATAGAAACTTCTCTAATATGGATTTATTTCTCATTGTTCCAGCAAGTGCACCATATATATCTGCATCAGGAATTTGCAGAACAAAAATAAAACTGCAGCAAGAGAGCTACAATACAGACGAAGCCGGCACACTGAAGAAGCTGTTTTGATGGGAAGGATTTCACTCTGGGAAAAAAACCAAACCCAGCCAACTTTGAAAATGGTTTTGATCAGTGAAGTCAGTGGAATCAAAAGTGAATGTTCCACAGTTTGATCTTGCAACAGCTGTGCGCACCAGCTCAGGCTCTTGCTCCCTGCTGTCTGCTCCCAACACTGCATTGGTAGGAATACTTGAGTTGATGAAGCTTAATCTTTTGTAAACTTCTCTAAATATTTATGTTTGCACAAAAAAGATCATCCTGCGACAAAAGTGAGATGGATGTTCTTGGTGGCTTGAAGAAAGCACATGGTCAAACAGGATAGGTTAGGGGAGGGAGGGCAATAAGCTGGAAGAATAAAAGAGGAATGGAGAGTGTTTCTCTATGTTAATACAAGAAAGATGTGTTCAGGGTCTGATTCTTTACTGCATTCTCACTTAAGGGCTTCCCCCAAAGCTGGAAGAAGGTTTGTACATAAAAGTAACTCAGTATTTGAATGGAAAGGCCATTTTGGTCTCTTCTCCTTTGGGACAGAGGAGAAGAGAGCCTCTCTTCTTGCCCTGTGACTGTGGATAGCACAGACATATTGGCTTTGGTGCTTCTGGAAGGCAACAGCTCCATGTAGCATTGATCTCGGCTCACTTCCAAGATTCTTCATGCAGACCTTGGACAAAGAGAGGCACTAACGCTCGGCAGCTGCTGGAGAGCAACCACAGAAAACTCTTCTAACTGCAACCACACTTCCAACTCACTGTCCCGTGCCAGAGCAGGATCAGGAATTCTGGGGGTGTGGAGTTGGCAGTGAAGTACAAAAAGTCATTCAAAAGGGCAGACCTTCCTGGAGACAAACTCTTCACTTCAGCTGTACAGTCTCTTATCATGCCTGCTCCCCAGACTGTCAGCAAACACTATGGAAAGAACACCTCCTAAAAATGGTCAGGTTTAACCCCATTTGTAGTCTTGTCTGGCTGCTCCCTGGCTGATTTCTGAACAAGCAGAGCTACAGTCATCAAACAAAGAGACCACCTGAATTGCCACATATATTTCACACACACACACAAAAATGCTTCTCACCAAGACTTCCTGAAATATCGGGGAGGGGGGGATTATTCCAGAATCATCTACTTTTACCAATGGAAAAATTTATGCTACCATATCTCATGGGAAAATGCCATGGTGCTAATGTAATATGATTATTGTTTTGAAAAATCAGTAAGAAAGGATTCCTAGTTTCAGTCCTTGCCTGGTCATCTCCTCAGTTGCAGAGGATCAAGACTGGCATACAGGTAAGGCTGTAAAGGGTATTTTCAGTAAAAATACATGCACTTTTTATGAGCAAGTTTTACAGTCTTTAGGCTTATGTGCTTTAGGGCCTGAGGTCAATGAAGAAATCAATGAAAATGTGGCAGGAGGAAATAAGAAATAATGATAACTATGAAGATATTTTAATGTTGTTTGAGATAATCATTATTTGTCTACAGCATATGCTCAAGATACCTTATTTTCTTACCAATTTCCCATTAGGTAGGTTACCACCTAACATAAACCCAAATCACCACTATTTAACTACCAAGTATCACAGGCAACATAGCATTTCAAAATAATATGATCCATTAAGAAAGCATGTTTAAAACTCTGATATGGGAATAGTCAGGACAGGATGTGTCTGATGAAGATGAGGCCAGGTTTCTACCTCTGTTTCACAGTTTCTAATCTGGCTCAACCCATACAAGAGCAATTTGTGTCATAGACATAAACAGGCTATTCAAACGCTGCCTAGGGCAGGAAATGAATTGCTGGCCTGCATTCAGTTCTTTGAGGACCAGTATCTACATTAAAATAAAAGAAGAGTATAGGAGCATTTTCTTTAGACTCTTCGCAAGCCAATCTCCAGCAGCTGGAGTAAAAGTTGAGAAAGAAATCTTCCATTTTAAATGGGTTGGAATCCAAGTTCTGGCCTCTGTTGTGGTCTGGAAAGATGTAAACTGAGCAATAATACCATAAATGGGCCTGATTGCTTTGTTCTCTACTGTCAAATAAATATTTGCTTTAACAACAATGAATTGAACTTACTGAGCCCATAAAGAAGCATGTGGAACTCACAGTGAATTTGCTGGACATTGTACCAGGTCTGTATTTGGCTTTCTAGCATAAGGTTACCTACCTTCTCAAAAGGTTATATAGAGATAAATAATACAATTTTAAAAGAGATTGTGGTTTCTTTCCTAGATCTTTCACAAATATGAATAGAATGTGTTATCTTGCATATGGAATTCCAACAAGTAGGTCAAAACTTACTGGAAAACAAAAACCACAAAAGCAATTTCTGTGGAAATCAGCTGTCAAATTCAGCAGACCTTTTTCTACAGAGGATAACTATTAAGCTCTCTTTAACACTTCTCTCCAGCTGCAGTGTTTTATCCTATGTTTTTAGTTTCTTCTCCCTAATACAAGCTTCTGCAGTTGGGGTTCAGCTGAAGTCCAAGAAAATAAATGGGAAGAGATGAATCACAGAGACCAAAGGCAGTGAATACAATCTCCTGGATAGATTGGTGAAGTCCATGAAGTGGAGGTTTGAGTATTTGGGAGATTTGGGTAAAATCTTTTGTGCTACAAGGCATCCTGTGTGTCTTTGATGAATCACTTAAGGCTGAATTCAGTTAAATAAATGCAAGTATTTATAGAACAGGAGACAACATTTTGAATCAGGTTTACTTTGCAGTCAATAGAGAGAAGCAGGGATTTAATGATTATAAGAGATCAGATCCTTAAAAAAAATCACATCCTAAAAAGCGTACATTTCTGTCTGATGACCAGGAAGAAAGCCTAAGATAACTTGCTGAGATGGGGGCTTCTGCAGTTGCATGAGATGAATTCCCAGTTACTGTATGATTTTGAAAAATATTTAAATAGAACAGTATTGTGGCCAGATTTTTAATGCCATTACAAGACAGATGTTTGCTGACAAATGCCATGAAACTTCTATTGAAATGGAATATTTTTGAAAAGAACTTATACACTTGAAACATCTAGACAATTAAAAAATACTCTAAGGTGTTGGAAATACTCCACTTATCAGGATTTTGCAGCTCAGTAAATTAGGCATTTTTTCCACTTCCTCCCCAGTTTGAAAAATAGGGATAGTTGCTTTTTGCTATCTTGTGGGAATACCATAAGAGCTAACAGAGAAAAAGAATTGAAATTATCTCATACTGCAGTAATGGATAGACAAACAATCTGAAATGTATCCAGTATAGATGAGATATCAGGTGGCCTACAACTGAATTTTCCCTTAGCTCAGATTGAAACTTTTTGGTCTTGAGAGTCTGGTGCTCTTTATCTGATGACTATAGCGTCTTTACAGACTCAGCCCCTGACTAGGACAAATATATACAGCACAATGACTGAGGAGATGCATGAGGAGAACAATCTTCCTATTCCAAGTGCAGATATGCATTAAGCAGAGGGAGACACCAATTCTTCATTAACTTTCAAACCTCGACTCAAATCACTTGCCAGGGTAACTCTAATTTTTATGTTATTTCTTATGCAAACTGCAATAGTTTATGAGGAATGGTGACTAGCAAGAGTGCCTAAAAAACTCTTAAAGCAAGGGGTTAAAAAGAGAAAGACAAAAGCAGAATCATCTGGTCACAAAAAAAAAATACAAAGAGTTGGCCAGCCTTACTCATATGGCAGCTCTCTACAAATACTCAAATACATTTGTGAACTTTAGCAAAAACAGTCTCAAAATGAGTCACACCATTAAAGGACAAAGAACTCAGCTATATTGCTCTAAGCTACAACAAATAAGAGCAGGAACCTTTCCATCAACATCCTGCTTGACATGGCTTACAGGTGTGCCACTGGCCTTTAGAATTCCAAAAAGCTGTGCGGTCCATTGCTGATTGTTTCAAATGGTGAATAGGCAAAAGAAGAACACTTGCTGATCATTCATCAAGGAACTAATTCCCAGTCTGTCTGGAGCCAGTGCACGGAAGAAAATGTGACTCCTAGAAGGGTAAGTATTCTTGTTTCTTCATGATGATGCCATGTCACCACTAAACAGGGTGATGAACAGGAGCCTAAACAGGGTTATGTGCAATGGTAGGGGCTGACATACATGACAGCATTGAAAAAAAAATTACTTTACAACATATGTTACCCTCCACTACAGCTGAAGTCAGGTTTCCAGGTCAGTATCATTCCCTGGGCACTGCAGTCTGAACCACTCACAAACTCTCTGTGAGTGGATCGGGTCACCCCTGTCAGAGACCCTGCCAGGGATGTTCCCACCCACCACACTGCAGCCACTCCCCAGAGCTGCCCGGCACCTGCTGAGCACAGCAGCACTCACAGGAAAGCCCTAATGGGACAGTCCTAATGTGATGGCAACACATGTTCATGCATTTCCAGAATACAGGTAGCCCCCACATCCCCGTGTGCCAGCTTCCTGTCTGTAAAACGCAGGTAAGGTCATCTTCCTCTTCTGTGTGGTTAGGCGTTGGGCCCTGGAAAGATATGAAATGCTCAGGTACAATTATATTAGGCTTGAAAAAGAAGGAAGACAGAAAAAAGGGTCTGTCTGTTAAGGATACTATTCAAGAATTATAAAAGCTTGCTAAATTACTCCAATTACCTTATTGCTGTAGTCAGCTGCTTCACAGACTAGAAAAAAAGGATGCCTGATGTTTTACTAGTGCATTTGAGTGTGAAATAAAAACTCCAGCTGCACTAGGAAGATAAACTGCTTAAGCAAAACATATTTTGAACCATTTCCTCACTGTTTCATGATCCAAATAAAATACTGCTCACTATAACAGTGTAAATGGCACCACAACACAGTAAGTAGAAAATACAAAGCCCTGGGGCATTTACATGGTGATTTTAAAGAACTGAATCATCTTTAATATGCATACTAAAGGAAAAATACCAGGTTTCATCCTGAAATGTGAGGCAGAGTCGACAAAAGGCCGTAATAAGAGATAATCACATTACTGAAGTGTTGGATTAGGCAGTTTAGGAAAAATACCCGTCCGCTGTTTACAAATCACTTGTAGGGTTTGGCAATTATCATTTTGTCTCCAAGAGGAATACTGGCCTGCTTGCACATTTTGCATCCTCCCATTAATTAAATCAAGTATTCGCTAAGGGCTCAACCAGCTTGTACTTCACAAACTGGAGTCCTGCTGGCACTATGGTAGGGAAAAACACGTTGTAATGAGGTTCATTATCTCAATGGCATTTTACAGGCAGAGTATTAATACGGAAATGGACTAATGTGAGGTCATTATGGAATCAAAGCAAATACAAATTAGTTTTAATGCTACTGTTCACAACACGGAGCATCAATGAAGGCACTGAAGGAGAGAGGCTGATTCAGCTGAATGAGGCAAGGAGATGGCGCAAGGGAAATTCTACAGAGATGACATGACAAATTTAGCAACATGGACAGGGGAATAAGATGTGGACGGCATGGGGAAAAGGAGGTATCTAAAAGGACACAAGACAAGGGCAATTGACTTGTGCCTACACCAGCAGAGAAGTAAACAAAGAGCAGAATTGAATATTAGACAACATGAAATGCAAATTTTGCTCCTTTTATGCAGTAGCTTAGTCCAATTTAAATATCTAGTCATCTTACTAGGATGAGGAGAGAGTACAGGCATGCATGTATGTACTGGAGTGATCTGATGGGGAAGGTGATAAGTGGTCCTGGCACACTCAGAACTTTTCAAAAGAAAAGGTGAGAGCACAATGGGGACCAGGCTTTGCTGCACAGTTGGTTAAGAGCATCCAGCCTTCTCCAGTAACTCAGCTGGGCCTCCAAAACACATTATGAATGCAGTGGATCCAGACTGCTTATTTATGTAGACTCCAGCTTCAATTTTTTAAGGTATACAAAAGCACACAGATAATTTTTATTTTTTTTTTAAAGTTACACAAAGTACCTGACAATATCTCGTCTCATGCTGGCTCCAGCTTCATGGACAAATATTTAGCAAGGGATGCTAAAACTTATCTCTTCAGCTGTATACTTTTATTACAGCCATGGCTAAGACCCAGGTCATTATTTGCAGACGTTTGTATTTCAGTGCCTAATGCACAAGTACCTGTTTAAACAGAGTTTCAGCAGTCTACTGAAAATCTGGCCCAGGAAAAGGCCCATTACATTTTGTGTGTTTTTGAACTACTAAGAAGCCTCTAGCTTGGGTCATGCCCCTCAAAGATTCACACAATTGATCTCCAAGGAACAGGCTGCGAAATAATTATCACACATCCTCTTTTCTGTGAAGGGAATAATTGTTTACAATTACTGTACTAAACAGAAGCATGAATTATGTACACACACTGACTGAAAAAGATGTGTATTTTTGGAATGAGAATAAACAAAACACAAAAAAATCCATCAGGATGCAAAGAACACCTTTGCAACACTGTTTGGAGTACTCTCTTATTTCAAAGACCTCAAACTGCTGCACCAGTCTGTTTTGCAGAGATTTACAATGGATAATGTGGCAACAAAGGGGGATGATGGTATGTCAGTGGGTTCTCAGCTGACTGGGATCTTGACAAACTTGTCACGAAAGCTTCACAGCAGCAAAATTTCAGTCAAAGCTGATCCACAGTCTACTGAAGTCTGAAACGATTCCCAGAGTATTCATCCAAACCTGCGTCTCTGTCTGACTTAGCTGTCTAAACTTCTGTACAGCTGACAGACAAATGCTTTTGGGCTTTTCTTTCTTTTGGACAACAGTAGGCCTCTAGTAGTCTAAAACATGACTTAGTAAGTTTGCCTCTTGCTGCTGACAGTAAAGTAAGTCTATGCTAATTAGTTCAGATACATATTAATTCTTCCTTCCCTCATTCTTCAATGACTCCTTTAGCATCAGATGGCGCATATGTGCTTCTCAAAAGACATGCATTGCATTATACTGGATATTTCCAGGCCTGCCTTTGATCAACCAACCTTTTTCACTACTGATTTTCTGTTGTCTCCAGCAGACAGTGTGTGATGCTCTCATAGTTTCATTTTTCCGGCCTGATGTATACTTGTGCAAACTATTGCAACATCCTTCTGTGGGGACATTCTTACCCTGTGTGGCTACTGTCATGATCTGTCACCCCAAGTCAGGGAAATCAGGACTCTTGGCCATGAAACTGGAAACAAACCCACAACTCTGTGTCAGACATCATGCCTAGCTTTCACACTAGGAGAAGCTTTAACAGATATGAGAAAAAACCAGTTTCTTCAGTCTCTTAATTCAAAACATATTTTAATCATTTGCACAATCCTTGCAGGACTTGGCCCATTAGATCACCTGGCATCAGTTAGAAAAGCGCCAGGACAACTCAAAGCTGAGCCCAGCTGCAGTGCTCATCACCACGTTCCTGCAGACCACGAGACATGGCTTCACTTGCCCTGCAGCTCTTCCACTCTGCCCCAGCTATGGACATGGAGATTTACATCGAGTGCTCTTGGTTCTTATCTTCAGCCACCTTAATCACAAAAACCCTCTTGAAAACAAAGGTGCATGATGATGAAGGAAGGCAGTGGAAAGGAGCTCTTTCTTGTTTAATCCATTTCTGTGCAGAAGCCTCCGGAGTTTTAAGTGTTAAGTATACCAGTTTAAGAGAAAATTCACTGCTTTAGCCTCCATTCTAGAAGTATTTTTTTGACATATAGACAAGCAAGCAAAAGGTCAAATGGAGATTACCAAGTTCCTGCCGCGTAGTTTTCATTGACCTGCAGCTCTTTCAATATTTTTGTATTCTGGCTGAAAACTGTTAAAACAAATTCATATTGCATCTTAACTAGTAAAGGCTTTGTTGTTTGGGGTTTTTTAATAAAAGATCACCCAAATGGCTTTACAGAAGATCAGTTTGCTGTACACTGTAAAGGGACAAGGTGGAGAGAGAAGACAAATTTACATCTACTGTCTTACTGAAAGGATAGATTTGCTCACAAGTGATTACAGAACTGTACCTAGAAAAAGACCAGAGCACAGATAAAGATCTTTGTAGTGCAACACCACAACCTCTCTCACAAGTTTATCCCCAATGAGCTGGAGAAGTTAAAGGTCACCCTATACAGTAAACTGTGAGATGGTTCCTATGCTCAGAGCAGCCTCAGAACCGTCTGGGGCTCCGGGAAGAGACTAACCTCCCATTCAGAGAAAAGTAAATGCACAAAGATTAAATGAGTTCTTCCTATTCTACTTTTAACATTCATTTCAGACATAGCTTCCCTTGGTAACCTGAACAAAGAAAAATGAACAGCAAAATACAATGCCACACTTTACACAGGTGTACTCTTTTTTTTTTTTTTTTTTTTAATAATATCAAGCTAATAAAATAAAATAAAATAAAATTATCTTTGGTTCTCCATATGATGGATGCTATCCCACTGATAACCAAAATCACCATGTGGCTCCACTGGGCTGCAATGTCAGTAAATCCTTAATGCATCTGGGAGACAGAATTCTGAAGAAGAATCTGATGCAACATTAATCACCAATGATTTTTTGGCCACATAAAAAGTTAGATAATCACTTGAATTCAGTAACCGTGTATGAAACACAGGACACCAAGCAACAGCTACTCCTGTTCCTTTAGAGATAAGGCATTTATTGTGCTTCTCAGGGAGTCCTGACGATTATGCCCACGGTATATTATAGCCTTTATAGTGAGCCTTATTTTATAACCCTGCCCAACCAACCATATCTGCATCACATGTAACTATAGTCATGTTTTATAAGCAATAGCATGAAGACAACTGAGTGGTTAGTGAGGTAATTCAATCAACCAGTAACAACAGGAAGCTGAAATTAATATTATGGACAAAGGAAAAATAGAGAACACAACCAGAAGGTGACAAGTGAAAGCCAAAGAGGAAAGCTGAAGCCACATGAAAGTGTTAAAGAAGTGTTTAATCAAACACACAAGTCTAGCGCTCAGTTGTTTTCCCCACTTTGTCATAAATAAAGAGCAATTCCACAGTGTTTCCAAGACAAGGTTCTGTAATTTAAGACAATACTGTAAGAGAAAAACTCTTTAATGTAAAACACAGTGAAAAGCTGATTATGAATTTGCCACAAATCTTGCTTTGTTTGTATTCTTGAATTTATTTGCATTTAAAACCATTCTTTTTTATTACTAACTACACAGCAGGGTCCTGCTACGCCAAAGCAGAGTTCCAGTTTGCTTTGTTAAAAGCTCAGTTTTCCAAAAAACATTATTTTTGGACTGTGGTTTTTCTGATTTGTTTCAATGTTCAAAATGTTTCTTTACCCACAAAGGCTGAGTAAATTGACATGTGCTATCTTTGAATTTTATCCAGAACTTACAACTGAAACTTTTTTGTACAGGTCAATACCAAAATCTTTTGCCTTCAGAGAACTCCTCGTTCATGTGAAGATACACAGTGATGTAAACTGTTACTGAAACAATCTAAAAAATCAAGTAACATAAGAATTACCGTTCTGCACAGTTGCAATATCTAAATTTCCAGTTCTGTGAAGTAGCAAGTAAAGCTGGGTGACGCTGGGTGACAAGAATGAGGAGTTCTATGAAGACAAAAGATTTTGGTATTGACCTGTACAAAAAAGTTTCAGTTGTAAGTTCTGGATAAAATTCAAAGATAGCACATGTCAATTTACTCAGCCTTTGTGGGTAAAGAAACATTTTGAACATTGAAACACTGCTGTGTAAATATCCTTCATTTGGAGGTTAAGAGTAAAGAGAAGCAAAAAATTCACATCAGCTTCTCATTTCTGTAACCACTTTTATGTCAACAAGCTGTAACTATGTTTTAAGGACACTGAAGGTTGATTAGGTGCATTTATAACTAAGATTCCTGGAACTGCAGAGAGGAGAAGAATCTAAGCGCCTTTTCTCACAGTTAAGGGTACTGAAAATAGAACAAGTCTTTTATACACATGCTGCAAGTTGACCCAGGGTGATGTATACCAAACACAGTAACTGTTATAGAAAATGCACTACATTATTTCCATTATCAACAAGGCAAAAATATACGATATATATCTATGTGTATATGCTGGATTTTATCTGGAGCAAAATCAAACGGAATTTTGTTTTCCTTTTTCCTTTTTTTTAGCAAAAGTTCATCTGAAGACCTGAGGAGTCCATTACACAGTAAACAGTGCCTATCAGCCAAGTTAGCAGCTGAATCTCTCTCCCTCAGAAGTCACCAATGAAAGGCACATAATCCCTTGTAGTATTTTCTTCACCAACCAACAAGCAAACCAAGTTACTGCCTGCCCTACCTGAAAACCTCCTGCCTGCCTTCCAGTCATCCCATCACAAATATTGGGGTGGTAAACTGAGTCTGGAAGAGTGACAAGAGGAGAGCAGGGATGGGCTGGACAGGAACCAGGGTGGAATGCAGCTGCAGATTCCTGGGATCCACACCAGTGTCATGAAGGGCATGATGGGGACACAAGCAGAGCTGCCGCCCCTCAGGCTCTCATCAGCTCCTCAACCCCACAGAGGTGCTGCCTCAAACAGGTCTCCAGCTGCTCTGCTCTTGGGAAGTTGTAATGAGTCTTTCAAATCCCAATTTGAAAGTGAGCCAGAGGCGAGCGTGGTGGCAGCTCACACGAGGTGTGACACCCCCGAGGAGTGGCAGCAATGAAAGGAGCCAGGCTGTTTTGTACTTGGGGTCAGCTCCAGGAGAAACACAAGGCAAAACACGCAGGGCACATTCCAGCAGCGAGGCCTGGAAGCGAGGACGGAAGGGTTTGGGTTGTGACAAGTCACACTACACAAAGCTGACAATCTCCCAGCTCATCGCAGCCACACAGCTGTTCAACACTGCAGGGTGACCCTCCAGCAATTGTAAAAGCCACAGAAATTCTGCGCAAAGGCAAGAAACAGGTTTGCAGCCCAAGCGAACACTGCACACAGGTACAAGAGGAGATCTCAGACTTGGTCTTGCGACTCTCTCTCCGGCCGCTGCTGGCCCAAACAGAGGCTGTTCCCTGCCATCTAATGTGTGCATGCAAACACAAGCCCTAAACCAAGCCTCTTATAATGTCTACCAGCAGTATTTTGCCACTTATGTAACACTAGAGACATGTACCAAACTTGAATTATACAATGGATACAGTCAGGGGCAATAAACCTAATCACAGCATGAAAAATTCAGGTTAGATGTCTGTAAAATCCTTCCCTGGGAAGGGAAGAAAAACACCAGAACAGATGCCACTTAATGTGTTACTAACTTGTATCCTATCACCCTTCAACTGTCTCTTTTTTGTTTTTCCTCTCTGATATTACGCTCTTTTGTTGTGTTTTTCAAGAGCCCACGTCTCCACACCACTGCAAATATAATGAATACTATTAATGAATGGTAACCATTACAAGATTTATAACAGATACTCAGAATCCACCTTACAAATACAAGCCCCAGCTCTTAAAAACCCCTCTCTTTATTAATAGGCATAATTAATCACCAGCAACATAAGTAGATGTTGAAGAACTAACTGTTCCTGTAATAGTTTTGCAGGATCAGGCCCTAAAAACAGATACAGATGGTGAGCACAAGATGCATACTGAGTGAAAACAATTCTCCTTTTCACAGTGGCAGAATGCCAGTTAGTTAGTCTGCTAATGATGGTATAAGAGGAAGAACTGTCATGCATATGTGCCAAACCTACTCATATAAAAGTAAATTTGGCATCAATATCTGTTGCAGCTAATCAACAACGTGAGATAAGTGGGGCAACAAATTATGCCCCTTCTAATCAGCTAGCACTGTCATCTCCTTTATAAACAGGGAGAGTTTCTAAATTCGTTTTTAGTAAGTTTAAAGCAGTAAAAGAAGATGGAACATCCTGTAAACAAAATATTGGCTCAACCATCAAAGGAACTTCCCACAGATTTTAGAGCACCATCGAAGCACATAAATAGCATCACTCCATGAAGGAAAGTCAGGGATTGAAGAGCAGATTTATCACTTGGTTTTTAAAAGCTATTTGAGAAATAGTAGATTATTAGACCCTAATTGTGGATTTCCAAATGGGTGAATCCATTATACTGATGAAGACATAAACGTTGGAATAATTAGGCCTTTATTTTACTTGCTGCTTGACTGCATCAGTCTAGAAAACCAGACAATTCTGTGTTACTTCGCCTCTTGTTGTAAGAGGGGGCAGGACGACACCCAGAATTTTACCAGCTTATCTTCCTTCAGAAGGTATTCAGAAGACAGCACCTGGACCATGCGTCTCCGACATGAAAATCTGCAAGGGGAAATTCCCAGTGTTCCAATCCACTCAGAAGAGCTCCAGCACCACATTCATTTATATTTTAGCACTCCTTGGTGTGAAAAAGCTCAGTTATGGAATATAATGCTACACAAAGGGCAACCATAAACAAACTGGATTAAAAAGGGCCTAGGTATTTAAAGAAACTTTTCCTAAAGTGTTACAGGTCTGAAGACATGATTACTTAAACAACAAAAAACCAGAGCCTAAACATTTATATAGAAAATGACAAAGTAAATCTAGGTTTTCATCCAGATTTGAAAGTTCCTTGCACAGGATGCCAGTAGACATGGGAATCTGTACAAAAATCTTTCAGTAATACAGAGCTGTACCAAATCAAGTAATTCAAAACTAATTGAACTGAAAGTCAAATAAGAAACTGCATGGTTCACCTGATTTGGGAAAGACTCAGAACCTTCAGTATTACAGTGTAAAATGTTTTGCCAAACAGAACCACTTGACTATAGAGGGTGAATATAAAACCTTTGGTTATAAATGCATAAAGTAACTGCCTGAGGAACAGCCCAGCATTGCATTAGCCCTGCAATGTCCCTTCATTTTTCTTTCCCTCTCTGTAAAAGTGAAATTAAATTCCCTTGAGAGTTTCTGTTGCCATTAAAAAAACATTTCAACAATCCACATACAGGATTTACTCCACTGACCACTAATGCCAAAGGCCCCAAAACCACTTACACTGAAAGGAGTTTTGCAATTTGTAGCTGCATCTATGAAGCAATGAAAAATTGATGGTTTCCTTTTGACTGCCACAGAAAGGGCTACTTGGTACGTTTCTTTCCTCAGGGAATCCATTGCTATAATTTTCCATTGGAAAGTGTTTGTATCACTGCATTGCTAAAGTAACTGCAATGATGACCTAATCTGGGTCATGAAAAACCTAGGATTAATCACATGTCTAAAAACAAACAAAAAATTGTTATATACATTTACTTGCTTGATTATCTGCAATTATCAAATATCAAATCCTTTGCAGCATTCTTCAAAATGTTAGAATACAAGCTGTGAGTTCTAAATTTTTCACCTATAACAAAGAACAAAGTAATTTACGTTTCATTTTTCTTTATGTTATTATCAACAGCATATGCACTGTGAACATCATCCACTGCAGGATGCCAAAGAAACAACAGAAACATTAATCTAGCCTCAGAAAACCCCACAAGTTGGGTAAGTATTAACCTCAGATGCTGTGAGGTTAAGCTGCTTGCCTATGGTCACACAGTGAAATTGACAGGACCAGAAATAGAGTCCAAATTTCCTGATTCCCCAGCCCTATCATAAGGCAACACTGATGTAATTGCTAAATTTTAATCTAACAGTCTGTACAATTCATGTTTCTAATCTCCACAGCTTGTACCAGCAGGTATTAATGTTTTTCTTCAGGTTCAAAAGTACAAAATACACTAAAAGCTGTTTTTAGGTTAATGGCAATGAAATAGCCCATCTCAAAACACCATGCTGCTGAGAGCACACTGATGCTTGCGGAGCTCTATGGGAGCGCTGGACACACAGCTCTCGGGTTCCATCACCCCTGTCACCAGAGCTGGCAATGCAGTGCCCAGGCCAGCTTTGCACAGGGTGGTCTGGGGCATTTCCATGCAGCTCCTCTCTTGACCCCATCCTTGCCGGCACAGCTTGAAATGCCACCAAGAGAGGCATTTCCATGAGAAAAAGGAGGTCAGTCCCATTAGATTCAGCACACGCTCACCAGGTGGGATAGGTCTCCAGTGTGTTCTGGCAGGTCATTACCTGCACACATACGATGTTCTCCCTCCAAAAGATCAAACAGGAGCTCATTAGAGCTGTCAGAGGGTTCAGCTGCCTGTTCCCTAGTCCCACTCCTGCTGACGCAAATGTGTGCCCAACACGCCCCTCTGGAAGATTGCTTCTTTCCAGAGGTCCCAAGAGCGCCCAGATGTGGAGAACCAAGACAAGCTGAAGGTACCCATCCTTTGGAAACTCATCATTTACACAGGTCACAGAAGAAGCACGGAGAAACACACATGCCTCAGACCACCATACAAGTGGACTATCCCTTCTGTGTCCAGATACTACCTCCAGTACTCACTCAAAACCAAAGTCTGCCATTCCAGAAAGCTTTTCACATGAAAAATACAATTTCAAAATTTCTTTTAACTTCCCTGTCCTCATTGTGCTTTCATCTCTCTCGCTAATTGACTGCAACTTCCCCACATTTTTACTGAAATTTTTCCCCTGACTTGCATGGTTTGTTGGCCTTAGTGGGCCTAGCCATTTTGGGAGTTAAGCAACATCTGCTGAGATAATCAGACGAGAAGAGATCAACAAGTCCGAGAACAGTCAGTACCTGCAGACATTCTGAAAATAGCCATCTCCACAAATCCAACAGATCCATCGATTACAGTAATCCAAGAGGAAGGCAGTATTTGCATAGAAAAAGTATTTTAATCTTATAAGTAGAACACACAGTGAAATAGGTTTCTCTAGGTCCAAAAATGTAAACTCCAGTATTTCAGGAAATAAACTATGAAATTAGTGCTTGCAGTGACACTAAATATAAATTGTGTCATACTTCTAGGGTTTAACCAGTTCTAGAACAAGGGATTACTTAGGACAAGTAAAAGAAAACCAAAGGCATCTAGAAAATAACAGCCTATGGTCTTAGTGACAATCACCTCTCCATGAATGTCTGGGACTACCTGCATGTGTTTAACACTGGAGCCAGAGGCATCCAATTATCTTGGTTATTTGGATAATGCTAAAATAAAGGCATTCTTTCTTGAGGAATTCCAGCTCAACTTTAATGTTAGAACACTTTTTAACATCTACTAGACTGCATCCTGATTCATTTTTAATTTGAAGCATTTACTTTTGGAAAGAATATTGTATTCAACTAAGAATCTGATGGTAATTTTATTTAACTATCTTGGATTTTATTACAAACGTTACTTGACATATAGATGAAAATATATATTTAAAATTAGAACTAGATTTTTTTCATCAAGCATGTTTTGAGAACAGTTTTTGGGCTGTGGTTTTATAAAAAAATCTTTTAAAGATGCTATAAAAATTCATTTTCCCACCTGTTTTAAAATTCTCTTTTCATCTTAGTTTGAAGTTAAGTTAAAAAAACTAGGATGGTGTTTTTCAAGAACGTCCTAAGACAAAAATTGAAAACTTATGTACAAAAAGCATGATATAGTTTTGAAGTAAAAGTTCTGAGGAAGTGTTTGCAAAATTAAAGCTACTTTGAAAACTGTTAGAAACACTATGACCTGGTGATGTTTATAAGCTCCTCTAGTTAAATGAAAAATGGATAATCATGTTGGTTAGGTAGTTGCAATTAAAATTTGGTATTGTAGCAGTAAAGATAAGGAGACGTGGGTAGGGCTGAGATGGAAGCCACACATCCACAAATCTACCAGCCCTGTTGTTACCTCAAACGACATCATTTCATAGCACCTCTCTGTACATGGGGAACAGCACAGCACAGACCAGCTCATTCCCAAATTAGAAAAACAAGACTACACCAAGCCACTTTCCCTGGCAGAGACCAGACTGATCATGCTGCTGGAGACCCCTGAGGTCTGATGGAGTCATTTGAATCGTGCCAATTACCAAATACTTGTCGTGGGAAAGTGGGTTTTCTCTTGGCAACCCTGTATGCAGCCACCTACCAGCTGAGGACAGGGAGACAGGCAGCTGGCATGGACTTTAAAAGACATGATCTTAAAACCATCCTTAAATTTCAGATTCTTGGAAAATTTTGTGACAGCAGCTTGGACATGACAATGCACCTATTTAAAATAAAATAAATGAAATGCACTGATCAAAATGTGATGCATTCTTTACAGGATTCATTGCACTCAGAAACTCCTATTTAGGGGTCTTTCCCTCAGGATTAATAGCCACTGGGGAAAGTACAGGAGCTCTGTTTTCTGCTCAGGTCTGAACATGACAGTGTGGAGAAGGTTCAGAGTCTCCTTGTTCCCAGTTGAAGGAACTGGCCAGAGCTGTGGAATGACTGCCAGGACTGGTGGGACCATGCTCCACCGCCTTTTCTGCAGCCCAGCAGACCATCCCTTTCTGAGCTGCTTGCCCTGTGTCGGATGGGGGCAAGCCCTGCTAGCACAGCAGAGAGGCAGAGCCCCGATGAAGGAAAACTAAATGAGCTGTAAAGGGCAAATACGTACAAGGGGTGCCATCTGGCAACAATATAAGGAAAAAAAACCCATTAAGTGGGTTACATAAAGCAGTGCCCTAAAACCCATGTATAAAGGCAGCTAAGGACACTGTCTCGCCCAGCCTGAAGTGCCACTGACTGAGCACTGCAAAAAGAACAAATTTGAAGTTATGCAATGCCTCACATTAGGCCCAAAGTAAATAAAGTCAGGACATGCATTATGACAGCAATGTGAACCAAAGCAGCTTGTGTTGCTCGGTACAACCCCTGAGCTCCTTCCCATCGCCTTGGCAAACTGGGACGAGTGGGAGACGAGCAGGGGCTGCCTTGGCTGCAGGAGCCCCAGGCTGTGTCGGACACACACATCTCCATCCCCTCCAGCCAGGCCTCCAGAGGCAGGTCCTCCATGGCCCCGCTTACAGCAGAGGATCACCACGATAAGAAAAAACCAGCACTGTCAGACAACTCAGGTCTGAACTGAAGTCAATCAATTACTTCAGTGCATTTCAGTGCACCATGGCAACACTCCCTGCAGAGGTTAAAATCTCTCCCTGATCACCACCATCTTCGTCTGGTTCCTCATCTGGACATTAACCTGCACCATCCCTGACTTTCTATGACCACAGAAAACAGACGAACACATTCATTCATTTCACACAGTGTTTTCCAAACAATCCTGAAGGCTGAAAAGATGCCAAGTGCATGTTTGGTTGCTCCTGTTAACCACAAAATCCAGGGACCACAGTTACCCAGTTGGCTTTTTAACACAGAGTTGCTCAACTTTAGCAGCAATGCCACTTCCTTCCCTGAGGGTTGTGTGCTATGGGCCTCCAGCCAAGGAGGGAAGTACCAACAATGATCAAGGATGGGGAGGTGCTTTAAAGAAAACGGTCTATGCAAAAAGTAATTCAGAGTTCACTGAGGCCTGAAACCCATGGAACCAACTCTAAGCATACTTCTTTCATCTTTTTTTTTGGTTTTGCTTATTCTTGTTTAATTTTCCCATTCAACTAAGTCGATTTGCCATGAGGACCCTCTCACACCTGAGAGCAGTCTGTGCAGGGGAGCTGGTGGTCCAGCCTAGTTTAGCAGGTCTTAAATTCAATTCCCTGTTTTGCCTGTGCACTCCAAGCATCTTCCACATCAGCAAGCAAACGTCCCCTCCTGTTACAGTTTGTCCTGAAGAAAACTTTCAACTTCCGAAATGCTGTCATTCCCCTTTCCCTCACCGCAGTCATACTCCAGTTCCAAATAATTAAGCTATCAACCAGCAGAGCTGTGGGACTGCTACCATTTTCAGAAGCACCACAAGCTTTCCCAGGGAAAAGTCCATATTCCAAAACTGATGTGAAGGGCCAGTACCAAGTGTACCTGTAACACATTCTTTAGTGAAAATGTTCAAATCTGAGTCACAAGTCCCTGTGTGGCTCAGAGCCTTGTAAGAGAACAGGAAAGATAGGAAGGAATCTGGCTTTCTATGCAGTAGAGCTCCTGAAGAATCAAACAATCTTTTTATTTTTCCTATGAGTTATATAGTGTGCATAAAATAATACACAAGAAGAGAGCAAAGCATAACACACATCTGAAAAATACTGTTGTCTAAATTTTCATACAGGTATAGTTGCACAACGTTCACAATGTTGTAATACTTTGGCTTTATCTTTTCCAGTCAACCAGTATCAAACTGATCCATCTTTACTCCTAGCAGAATTAAATATTTTGGTAATTTCTCAGAAAAGTAACATTTAAATAACACACAAATGCCAATTTCATGTCAGCTTTCTCTACAGGGAATTGAATTTAAGACCAAAATTTTTAAAAAGGCTAATTAAAAAACTTCTACTGAGTTTTAAAAGCTCTGTGCAGTTACTTCAGATGATTGCTCATAAATTCAATCAAGCCTTAAAGATTACTCATGTCTAGCAGCATTATCATCAAGGGCAAAGTAACTTTCTTTTTTTTTTTCTGTAGAAAATGGACTTTTATTATGCTGATAATCACACCTACACACTGAGTACCCATCAGTGTTAGAAGCTGAAAGCTATGAGCAAGTTTTATTTCTCATTTTTAGAAAATGATAATCTTTTCAGATCACTCCCTCAGCCTTTAGAACTGGAAGCTGTGCTTTTTGTAACAGTCTATTAGTTCATTATCAAGTGCCCTTAGCATCTTGTAAAGTATCTTTTTATTTAACAATACATGCATACTCAAATATATATTGAATAAGAATTTCTAACTGCAACTGAAATAGAATCTAATATAAAAGATCCACAGTGTTACATCTGTGGATCATTCATATAAGTCACTATCATTTTTAACATGAAATAAAATTTCACCATTGAAAATTTCTACTTCACATTTCAGAAATATTTTAAAGAAATTAAAAAATCTGTGGCACTCCTCATAGTGTAAGAATAAATATCTTAATATTTGAATCTGCAATTTTCATCAAGGATCAAATTAAGAGAAACAGAGCTCTTCGTCTTTTAGACCTGTAAAATGCCTCTTAACCTTTTAAACAATCCTTGGACTCATTTTTTCACCCACAAATGCTGGCATATAACATGCCACAGCAGACAGCTACCCTTCCCAGAGGAAATTCCCCAAATATCCCCAAATTTATTAGCATTCCTTACATGCTGTCATAAATGCTGTATGACTTTGAAAAGTTGTCAAAACTGAAAGAAGATCACCTGTAAAACAGAACAGTCCTCAAGCACTTCCACAACTGCGGCAGCCTTTAACAGCATCACACACAGTCCTAATTGTGTGAAATATTCAAGAGAAAACTGAAAAATATTCATCAAGCCACTGATGAGAAAATGTTAGGATGCAGAGAGTGTAAACATTTGTTTCCTTATTCTTGACCATCTACCCTTTCCTAAGAAAACTACCCAAATGTGCTAGATGTCCTTTTTTTAACTGAAGTTTTCATCCTCTTATTCAATTCCTTAAGGTCAAGTATGCAAGTTTTCCCTGCATCCAGACTAATATTTTCATTTTTCCATCATGTGCATTGTGTTTTGAAAAAGTGTCAAAATTGACTCAGTAGGAACTGACATAGAGAAGGATTTACTAACAGGATTAACATTTCACTAGTAAAAATTAAGGACCATATCAAACACCTACTTTATGGTTAAAAAAAAAGATGGCCAAAAAAAAAAAAAAGAAAGGAAATCAAAACTGTCCATAATTAGGGTTACTGGCGGCTGCTTTTCAGTTTGCTCAGTTTTCTCTCACTGTTTCCTTTTACTCCTGTCTGCCACTTTGTATGTCTGTGTTGGCTTGTTTTCCACTGTCTTGTGGGTGCCTGAGAAATTCCCCAGGTAGGGTCATCTCCTGTCCCCTGTGAGCACCAGAGTGGAGGACCCTGGCCAGGAGCTGCTCATTCTGGCAATTTGTACACTAAGCAATAACAATGATGGAAAATTCCACTCCGTTCCATGTAGCCAGTGACTCTTACTCTTCTCTGTTTATATTTGTCTTCTGTCCCCAGGCAAAATCCTGCCTGAACTCCCGTTCAGAGTACAGCTGAGAGGAGCAGGAAGGGAGAAGGTCCCTGCAAGGAACCTGGGAGGTTGGAGAACTTCTTCCTTATTCCCGTCAGATGTCCTGGGCAGCCCCTTTGTGTTTCGTCAGGCCCCCAATCACGGGAATTTGCCCCTGTCATTGTGCTACATTATTTAGTTTGCTTAGGAGTTCACTGAGAGCTGATAATCTGCCTATCATGACCAGTGTGAAACTGGAAAATGGGCATGCACATTTTAAAAACAGTCTGTTTATCACATCATATATATTGATTATCTTTTGGAAACACTCCAAGAGACATCATTCTGGAAGTCCATCTAAAATAAATATGACCTGAGTTTATCCAGTACAGGTTGAATGAAGCCTTGTCACTAGGCACCTAGCTGGGGATTTTTTCCATAAAAATTGCGCACATTTTAACAATATATGACTCTCTATATATTAATATCACAATCTCCTGGAAATTATGAATCATTAAACAGGATTTTATGTGTCTTGTTTCACAGACGCACATTGATGTTTGAAAAAGTTCAGTTTCCATGCTCCAAGTACTGAAATGCCTTTCAAAATCCTAAAATTGTACCACTGAAGTATCCTGCTCTATGCACTGAACTAAGCCTAGCCATCTACCTGTGACTTGCCAGAAAGACAAACAAATGCTGTCAGGCAGGAATAAACAGATGGCAGAAAGTTGAAGCATAAACAAAACTATGACTGAAAACACTGTGAAAGAGAAGATGCAGATCCGCAGCCCTGCTGCTAATATAGAGCTGTCACTCAGTCTCAGTCTCTGGTGCAAGCCTGCTACAGAAAATTTTAGATGACTGAAGCTGGGACATGGAACCACGATTCAGATCATTCAGTGCTTGAGAAATCCTGTTAACCTTTGATTTCCATATTTGATTTCCATATAAAGGAGAGTGATTACTTATTATTGCTTCTCAGGGTTGATTGCTGCCACTATTTACTGCTATAAGCTGGTGAAATCATGTTCTTCTGTTTAATATTGAAACCTATGTACACCTTCCAGGAGCAGAGAGAACATGTTTAATTTTCAGCAGTCCACCTCAATGCCTCTTCCTTGCTGGAATGAACTATGAATACTATAGGCAGGTATTTCTTGAGCAAATAAAATTACATTATACACCTGCTTCATTAATGCCGCTCATGAATAAGGATGAAACATCAGGCAGAGAAAGGATAGTCTCTCAAAGGGGAAGAGAATACAACTCTGGGATAACTGATTTCTGCAATAAATTTATAACAAGTTTATACAGGGCATATGTTCTATGGAACATAAAACTAGCAGCATAAAATATTGTTACCTCCTGACAACTTAAGATCTAAGAGCTGCTCTCAGTTACCTCTTTCCTGCCCAGAGCTCAGACTGCATGCATAACCCAGCCCTCTGGACCTCCCTACAGGGCACCTGAAGTATGGAGCATTGAGCTGTCTCAGTTCTGCTGTGACTTCCCTGCAAAAGTGACAAAGGTAGAAGCGTGATGTTTTATCCACTAGATCCAGATAGCAATACTGTACTGCAGGAGAGCAGGACTTTGCTGTGATGTGAGAAGCCCTAATGCAGCTGGGCCGGCAGGTGCAGGTCCATCATCTCTGCATGCCACCTCACACTAGAAAACATTCAAACCTTCTAAAACACCTGGAAGTTAACAACACACTCAATTCTCCTTTGCCCAAGCTGTGCTCCAACCCAGCATGCAGCAGACTCAGAAGCAGAAAGTTTTGTTTGCAGCTTCCTGAGCTCTAAACACCATTTTTGGCAAAAATGAGAGCAGCGCCAGTAGAGAAATCATATCCATCTACCACATCTCATCTATTCTGCCTCATCTCAGCTATTGCGAGAGGGGGAAAGAAGAGGATGTTCCATAGAAGAGACCATTACATAGATGGACACGCCCCTAATCGGAAAGCCTTCCATGAGGATTTCCACTTGTCTTCCACATTCATCACACACCATGTTGTATCACACAAAGAAACCTCTTGGAGTACACAGCTCACTGTAGTCAAAAATGTTGCTAAATTAAAATGGATCATGCTACTTTTCTCCTCCCTCCTCCTGTCCCCCCACACACCATGAATATATTTTGGAAGAAAAGAATACACCCACTACTCAAACAGCTTCTAAGTATTTCACAGGTTATGCATGGAAGGAGGAAATAACAACATATAATTTCAGCAAATCTGCAGTGCTCCCTGCCTACAGAAAAAAAAATGCAGGAATTCTAGCAATATAAACACATGGAAAGAGAGTATCCTGGTAAGGAGGGACAAAAGTGCAGCAATGACTGAGACCTGCTGTGAATAATTAATGACATTGTTTTATACAGTGACTTGTGCTTGAATTGCTAGAGGAAATAGTCTTCTTAAACCAGATTATTACAGCTGTATCCCAAGGAAAATCTAAACTCAGTTTAACAAAGTGTTCTGATCAATTTGTGATGCATTTTCCCTTAGTTCTCCATGTGCTATTCAAATTCATACAGCACAGAATTAAATCAAGGATGGCTAAAATATTTCACTTGCTGTACATTTGCCTAATTAAGCAATTACAACCCACTGTTGCCACAGACATTTGCGAGTAATATCTCTGTTCCACTGCAGGTTTCAGCACAACTAGAGAAAGTAATAACACACAAAAATTGCTGTAGTTAGATCCTTAGGCATGATGGATAAATCAAAAAGAGGTTTGCAACTTTAAACGAACCAGAGCTTTAAATTAGAGTGGAGAGATTAACAACGCAATTAATGAGAATTACAACAAAACTGAAATCCTCTACCCATGCAGCTTTGGGAAAAGCAAACAAAGTAAACAAATAAACCCTAAACCAAAGCCAAATGTAGGTGCACTCTGCTTCTGAGGTGTGATCCACTCCCTTCCCTCTCTGCCAGCCTCCTGTTAAAAAGAAAGACTGATTTCACACCAATTCCACACTGAGAACAAGATTTCCAGGGAGCTTTTCTTTTCCTACTATGTAGGCAACAAGCAATGATAGGATCAGATAAAAGCAGATAATGAGATTAAGTCTCATTAAAAAACTCCTCTTGTGCTTCAAAGGCACTTAACTCTATTAGAGATAAAACTGAGAACACAGTGTACATACACCTACAAACACCACACAGTCACATGTGCAGGAGAGGCCCAGCACTGTAGAAACTGCATTTCTTGCCACAAAACTAACAGTCACATCAAATGACAAAATAATTTTTTGAAATGCATGGATTTTATGTGATGAGACAAGATAATACTGGACAGGGTACTTGATATGCCTTGAATCTAAAGCGTTTCTAAACAACTAAGTGTATTCTACCTTTTAAATATCTTTATAGATAGGTAGGCAAAGCTGTAAAATAATCATACCAGCTTGTCGATAACAAATCCTTTTTTTCTTTTTGAATTATAAAATTACTGGTTTTATCAGCAAAATTCTTTAATTTCTGTAGAAATAGAGGATGAGTAAAACATACTTCACTTTTTGTTTCAAAGTTTCTATTACAAACTTCTTTAGCTAAAATAATTAATTAATCCTCTGATGGACAATGTTCACCCTGATTCTGTGAAGAAAATGCATAAAATTATTTATTAGCAATGAATCCTAAAGTGTTCAGTACCTTCCAAGTCAAATTTAGCTAGAAACTGACCCTAACCCTAAATCAGATTTTCTATCCAGCCTCTGTCCTGCCAGCACAGAAAAGCTACAGATGGCAGAACATAGAAACATGACAATACCAAACAGAAGCATTAATTTTTAAAGAAAATTTAAAAATTAATTTATCAACAGAATTATGACTACATTTCCTGTTAGGCAGAAGAAATATAAAATAACACAAACAAAAAAGCTGCCTGGTGTGGAATATTGCTGAAAATTCAGTGTTTTCACTGAAGCAGTCTCTGAGACCAGATAGGGTCACAGACTGGAATGGAGATGATGCTGAGAGCAGTGCTGTAAGTCAAGGGGATTTTTAAAATAAATTCTCCGTTTCCCAGTCTCAGCTTCTCAGCTCCTCTACCACGTTCAATTCCATTTTTATGGTAATTTTTTTGGTTTTATTTCCTTGGGGTTATGGATATAAATGAAAATTAATGTCTACAACAATGTTTCTATTTCAAAGTTAATACTATTACACTGTTTTCTTCATGTTCCTCTGGAAATGTAAAAAGCCCTTGTAGCAGGAGCATATTATACATATTCTCAGTATGGGTCCCAGCAACAAACACAAATCCAGACCCACCATCTAAACTACACCAATTTCCATACAATAGTTTCTTCTCTATTGTTAGAAGTGTTTTTTCTTAACATCTATCTTCACAATTTCATACATTATTTACAGAGAAAAGGAGGACAGCATGGCAAACATCACCTCTCATTCTAGAATCAACACACACACACACGGATTATGCAACAGTACTTAAATCCAGGCAGGTTTTTTTAGAGCTTTGTTTGCAAGCAGCGATCCATGGATTTATCAATGCTGTTATTTTAACAGAGGTTTCATTCACAGTCAGTAAGTCTTTCATGGTTCATTTTTATACAGTTAAACTTTTTAATCGCCTGTGTGAACAGGTCTGCCACCAAAGGTTTCTATAATGACAGAGAAATAGTCCACATGGAAATGTTATTGTCACTAGGTGTCACAAAAAGATGCAGTCATGCTGTACAGGTAGAGTCCAGAAAGGTTCCCAGAATGTTTTTCCACCAAACCCAGCGTACCAGTTACCATCCAACACTACAATAAATATAAATCCTTTTTGCAACAGACCTAGAGAAAAAACCAATTTGAGTGCCACATTACTCCAAAATATGCACCCACTTCTAACAGCATATTTTAGATTATAAAAATAATTCACATTATAACAGAATTAAGATCCAGTCAGCTATAAAAATGAGAGAATGACATGTCTTTCATTAGGAACTCTCTCTTCATCCACCTAGAAAAACCTCTTTCCCTGACAAGATTTCCATGAATGGTTTTCCAGTTTGTTTGCTTTGAGGGTTGGAAAGTCAATCAGATCACCAAAAATACCCACAGAGCTATATGTTTAATTGCGACAAGACAAAGTTATTATGCTTTTTCCAAGCCTAGCAGCCTATCACCAGAGAAGGCAAAGCAATCCACTCCTGTGCACTGGTAGAGGCAAATTTATCTCGCCACTCACAGAAAACAGGAACTGCTTGCAACAGGGCAGTAATTTTTGCCACATCTGGAGTAATCTATTAAAACCAGCTGAGTGGTAAAGCCCACAA
Source organism: Origma solitaria (assembly GCA_013397895.1). Taxonomy (NCBI): domain Eukaryota; kingdom Metazoa; phylum Chordata; class Aves; order Passeriformes; family Acanthizidae; genus Origma; species Origma solitaria. Next base: position 116,163 of record VZRL01005202.1, on the reverse strand, counting down.
AACGATTACATTTGTAGTCATAATCAAAAAAGAAAAAGCAAACCATTCTCTGTCTGTGCTCCAGTCATCAACAACTTCTGTTTTCACTACTGGTGTGAAGAACTGCTGGGCAAAGTTGGCTCCAAGAATTCTTTTTTTTTGAGGGAAAGAATAAGCCCTTCAGTTAGGAAGAGTCCCTTCCCTTTAAGACTAGGACTGCGTCATTCTTATCCTGGCCTGGGCGTGGCTTTGCCCAGCGGACAGGCAGCTTAAGGCTTGAAGCAGAAAGGCTCAGGCTATAAAGAATACTCACAAACTGGGGAGCCCTACGGGATGGCTGTAGAGCCTCAAGGATTGAACCACCTGCTCCACAGTGACAAGTGGCCTACCAAACAAACTTCTCTGAGGCAGATGATGAACAGGAAGCAAAGAAAATGGAAAGAGAAGCAAACCTCCGAGTCTTCTGCCTTCTGTCGTGTATGATTTTGGTGGGTGCAGTTGGGCTTTTCACAGCCTCACAGCAGGAGACAGTCTTCTTCTGAAAGGGGAGCCCAGAATGGAGTTGGTGAAGAGATAGTTCCCAGTGGCCACAGCAGTGTAGCAGTGGCCACCAAAAGCATAGTAGGAGCAGCAGCAAAGAAGCAGATGGGTAAGATGGGTGTAGGACACCAGGGACCTAGAGATGAGGATAGAGAGGAATGCAAGAGGAAGGTTTGCATTGGGAAGATGGTGTAGCTGGACAGGGGTTTGGGACTGGAAAAGAGTGGGTAGAAATACCTGGGAGGGACCTACAACAGCTGAGGTTGAGCGTGTGAGTCTCAAGCACTACGAATAAGTTTATGCTGGGATCAGTGGAGAACTCCAGAACAGGTGGAAGTTTTGGAAGCTCTGGGGCTGGTGTGAGGGCCTTCACTGGACTGTGCAGGGGGACTGGGCAGGGGAAGGAACAGAAAGGACTCCATGAAAAGACATTTGGGAATCTCATCTGAGCTTAACTGCAGCTAGTACCTCCTTCTGCTACTCCGGTCTGGGAACAAGGGTGCACCCAAGACTACTTTACTTCCTGCAGAACTGTTTACTCCATGTTTATGTTTTGTGGAGGGCTGATGCAATGGGCTCTGGGTCTGTGACCAAGGCAGTCTGGCAGAAGGGAGGAATATTTTTATTGCGGGAGTCCAGACAGGTGATTCAGACACCACTGTCACACCCACATCAAAACACCCTTTGGCATTACCCTCTAATTAATAGAGTGCAGCTGAGCTGGGGATTGTACAAAGTTAAGATGCTGGCCTTACAAAGACTTTGCTGCAGAGTCTATTGTCTCTCACCTTCCTACCCCTACTCTCTGGAAGCACAAATAATGCATAATATCAGGTGTCCACGAAAAAAACTTGAGCTCAGCTTTCTGAAATGCTGAATACTTATTGATCCTGTTCAGTCAGAGCTGTGTCTGATTACCTGCTCTGAAAATCGACACCCCTCCTCACGAGACCCCCTAACCAGGGACCTTTGCAAACATTTACTCCACATCAGCCTTCCATAAATGACAGAGAGACTGTGGCCAGAGGACATCAATCAACCCAAGTTAAATTGTGGTTAGGACTATTGCATGATAGAATAAAATTTAGAAGGAGAAAACACAAGTCATCAGGCATCAGTGGAAAAAAACCCTCTCAAATAATGTGCTTTTTGCAGCATGAAACAAAACATAATTCATCCTGCAACCTTAGCTTGTGTTAAACTGAACCAGTGACAGCTGACCTTCCTCAGTCACTCTGACAAGCCTATATTAGTTGTCCTTATTACATAAAGACAATCAATCAGAAACTAGAGAACAATGGCCTTATGAGAGTTCATAAAAGTTGAATGCAAATCCTCTATGCCACTCAGGGACAAGTTATTCCCTGAGCTACAGACACGTCTGTGCCAGAGTCAACATAATTTTTTTTTTCTGAGTAGGGTCTGGGCCCAAGAAGGGATCTCACTGGCTGCCTCAAGAGGGTCAACCACAGGAAAGCTGCTCATGTTTCCCTCTTTTGCTGCAACTCCTTTATTTTCTCTCATCACTTCAGCACAGAGTAAGAAAGGTATCTATACAAGTAATTGCGTTGTTGTGGTATTAATCTGCTGTACATGTTCTATGCTAAAAACTTAGCTAATTTATACACAAATTCCACTTCAGCAAGTTCTTCATTACTAATTGGGATCACCAAGGAGGCACCCAGAATGAAGACCCTTCCACTTTCCATCCTCTAGAACCTCCTCCTATGTGACAGGCCAGGCTGGCTTCACATCACTGATTTCTAATGCAGAGTGTAGAGAGTACCACTGTCACACATGATTGAAACAAGCTAATACCTTCAATTTTCAAGGGAGATATGGAGCAGAAAAACAATTATCAAGGAAGAAATGAGATCCTGGGTGCTTAAGTCATACAGGTCTCCTAGAGGTCACCAGAACTGCAGTTGCTCATATATCACCAGAAGAAGAAATATGAGGTCTTGTTCAAAATAGTAATGGGCTGCTGCATATCATATTTGGAAGTCCAGATGCCTGTTAGAAAAGTCGATAGCTGATAGTCAGGGATCCTGAAAAGCAGCTGTTACTAATAGACTTAGATAACCTGACACCATGAAGCTTATTTTCAGTCATTGCTGGGTCAACTACTATTTATTCCTCTTCCCACAACCCTACACATCCCTTTTCCCAAATAAAAACCTCATGGTTCAAAACTCAAATGGTCTTCATCAAACTTTACATTACTTAAATATGAGGGGTTTTGTTTGTTTCCTTCCTGTCCCACATACAGATTTAAATCAATATCCAAGGGCTGCTTTTGGTCTTGATTTAATGGGACAAAACCTCAATATATGAATTGAAAACCAGTGTCATTCTGAATCCCCTTCAATGAGATTTTCTCCCCTTCTTTTAAAGGTGAAAGTAGTTTTCAGAGGCTAAAACACTACTAAACTTTTTCCAGTGATTAACAAAACTTAGAATGTAGTCTTTAATCTTCTAGTGTTCTTTCTGCTGTGCTGATTTTCACCTGAAAAGCATTATAAAAGGTGGACTGTATTTGGCAATCTTGTTTGCTTGGGCTATACAGTTTAACCAAGGTACTTCACTAGGTATTCCTCGAATCCACCTAAGTGATTAAAATACCACATGCAAAACAACTTCTAACTTTTGCCATTGCATTCTGCATCTGTTAGCTTCCGGAACCTTCTCCATAATAATTGATATATATATATACTGTCACCTCAGTGCTTTACATTACTCCAAGATAGTCCAGGAGAAAATACAATTAGTTGACAAAACACTAGTTTTATTTTCACTTCTGAATGATGATAAAGAAGTTAATACATGAACCACTTCACATATATAAAAAAGTGGCAATGTTGTACTTGGATCTGAAAGCCAAACAAGCCCTATGACCTGTAAGGACTAACACCCAAGCAGAGCATTGCATTTCACAGTGAGGAAAAAACAAACCCTCCCAAAACTGAAGACATTGGAAGTCTCCACTGTGTTCTTTTGGCTTCTGTGGAAGACACATGCTGCTGACCTCTTAAATTCTGCTTTAGTCCTCTGTTGTAAAGAAAGCCCATAGTTTACAAACAAAACCTAATCTGTATCAGGGGGTCACACAGAGCTCCTAAATGCATGAGCTCCAACTGTGACTTTGCTCCAACGTCTCTTGGACTGGGAAATTATAGAATCCTACCATGCTGTCAGGCAACTGTCATTTACAGCTGCAAATATTAATGCAGAGTGAATAAACCACTTAAGTGTATGCTGTCCACCAACACATTTCTACATAGTCCAAGAAAAGACAATCACATCATTCAGACTTAATAGTTCCTTGGTAGAGATATGCATACACTTCCTGTCCTGTGCACTTGGAAGCAAAGGTGAGCAGGGTAACCACAGCAGGCTAGTTTGAATTATTATGAGAGATACATACTTGCAAATGCATTTGGCAAGTCAATCCACAAAACAGTCCAGTATTTTGGTGATAAAGGACTCAAATACTTTGTTTTGTGAAGTAGCAGCTTCATCCTCTAAGCAAGATCTTTTCACAAAAATGTCATAACTGTTTACAGTCTGACAGATAACTTAGCTTGCCACTTCTCCTGAGTGTGGGGAGGTGGGGAAGGAGGAAGCAATATGTAGTGCAATGCTGTACTTGCAGCCAAGCAAAAATAAAATACATTTGACAACTAACTACAAGGAGATACTGCTGCTACTGTCAAATCTATCTTTAAACATAAACATTATATATTTATGAGCCTAAATAAGGGATTTAGAGTCTGATTCAAGTGCTTGCTGAAATTCATAGGACTCTATGTTATTACTTGCTCGGAGTGCTCAAGCACACAAGAAATAGAAGCATTTCTGGCAAGACGCAAATCACAGCAAAGTATGGATGATGCACAAACACATTCTCATAGTCTTCACATTCAATAAGACCAACAGACAGTGTAGACTAGGGCAGTTCAAGCCTTGAATGTCATGACTTCCACAGTTCAATTGGTTTTAAATAACATGTGCCTTCTGTTATGTTGAAATTACTCAATCTGCAGCTGGAAAAGGAAAAAAAAAAAAGGAAAAAAAAAAGAAGAAATGGAAGGGGGAATAGGTTTTGGAACTGTGGATTCAGAAGTGATGTTGTTGAAACTGACTGACTATGACTACTACCTAGATTTCTGCTACCCTGAAGATTATCAGAAGACTGTACACACTTTAATCCAGCAGAAATAATACTATTTAAAAAAACCCTGAAACATAGGAAACTGTAGACCACACTTTAAATATAGCCATGCATTTGAGTTCCAAGCAGAGATTTTTTGACAGATTCTACATCTTAGGGAAAGGGGGAAAAGAGTGGCAATTACAAGATTAAATATCTTTTATGACTTACAGACTATAATAATTTTAATTTGATATTTGAAAGATAGCCTTTTACAGTAGCTTCACAGCAGGAATAGAACTATTTTAATTATTATAGGTAACTTCAATTAAATTCCACATGAGCTTTTAAACTTGCAGTCAAACAAAAGGCCAACCCCTCAACTCCAAGCTGGCACACTTGGTAGTTTTCTCTAAGCCTCTTGCAGTAGCTGGACATCTGCTTAACTCCCCGCATTTGGCTGACAGTAATTTCTAATCCAGATTTTACTTCTTCATAAAGATTTCATTAAAGAAAAGTCCTTCCAAGTAAAGTCAGAACATGAAAATAAAATGTAGACGTTAAACACACTGATAGACATATGTCTTATATTGCATGCTTTAAACTTCAAGATTGTGGTCCTATTACATGCAAGTAACTTAAATATCCTTCACAGTACCAACAACAAAAAACTAAAGGGTTTTTTATCCTTTGGTTTTCCCCGTCTCTGCATGAGTTGAACTCATTCACTGGATATGTGATTCTGAAAATAGTTTTCATTCCTGTAACTTGCTTCTTTGCCCTTGCTGGCTTTCTCTTTCTCTCACCTACTGCTTCTGCTGTCTTCTGCAGCTCATTAGAGTACAGTGGAATTTGGGCATGTTCTTCAGCAGTATTTTGATAAACAAAATCACAAAATAGCCCAAGTCCTCTTTCTTTTTTCTGGCCACATGTTCTTCCTTTAGATGGACTGATATCAGAAGTAAATATTGATTTATTTGTGCGGAAGTCTCCTATTGGCTAAATATTTCTATTTTATTTTTTTAAATAATGAAGCAGACTTTTTTTCTATGTGTGTTTTATCCAGGAGACATAACTTTTACTGTTCCCTGCAGCCAGCCTCAGGTCTGCTCTCTTCTGAAGACAGATCCATAAATTTGCATATTTCCCCCAAACCAGCCCTATATTGTCACTGACATCCTGCAGACCTGTAGGAAAAACATCTCTGTGATGTCTTCTCTTTTTTAAATTACCAGATGAACTATTTTAAGAATGATGAGTCAAAGAAGACACATCAGGAAAAAAAAAGCTGATAAAATATACAATAGCTTATATAAATACAATAGTCAGGATTTTCAATGGAGTTAGCTAATTCCTGTGGGTCCTCTGTAAATTTCAGGCAATGTGTCTACTTATTTGCAGCTCATACTTTTACTGCTTCAAATCTGCTGGTTTCCCTTATCTTTCATATTTTTGAAAAATGATTCCTAGGAAAATAAATCATGCTGTCAACTCCCTCTATTTAAAACCTAATGTTTAAAGCCAAATAAATTTTACAAATATTTGCCTGCCCACCAACCCAGAAATGAAGTTTAGAGAGTGCTTTTTACAGACATATTTGACTCAAACCAGTAGAGTAAGTGAATCCCCATGATCAGTTCAGATATATAGGCTTAAACTACATCAATTTTCTTAATTTAATGTATTACGATGAAAAACTGGTATGTTTATTTAATAATATACCCGTTGATCTCTTTCATCCAAGTAATGACAGATATTTATGACCATTTCTATTGGAAGAAGGCATGGAACTAGCTGCTTACTTTATGCAATCCGACCTACAAAGCAAAGGCAGTCACAGAAGAGGAGAAAATATGACTTTGATCCCAAGGTATTCATTATCATAAGGTCTGCCTTCCAGAGCAACCACTCCATGTACACCACCACTGCTTCCAGGGAAGGAAGTGGTTGGGCATTGCTTACTGATGGGAAATAGAGACTACTTCTTTCGTTTTCCTTTGCTTTTACAAGCAGCTTTTGCTTTTATTAAACTGCCTTCATCTTGACTCATAAGGTTTTCTCGATATATTTTCTCTGCACTGTCCAACCGAGGACAGAGTGACAGAGTGACTTTGGTGGGCACCTGGCATCCAGCCAGGGTCAGTCCACCACATTCACACATGTGTGATGTTCCAAATTGAATCTTTCAAAGCAATTTACAATAATTTGGAGTTCAAGGGAGCAACTTACCTGTGTCTTGTGTGTCTGCATTTGCAAGTATTGAGGGCTTTAAGTTAGGAAGTCAAAAAGTATATACTTCTTGCTTGAAATGCATCCGAATTCTGACATTGGTCTGACCAAAATTATTATATGGGACAATTTTGGTATTTCCACTACTTATTTAGAACTATACAATGTTCATTGCTCTAGTCTAGTTCTTTTGATACTGTAATAAATCTGCACTTTTTGTGCTACAAGAAGATTTTTCAAGAAGCTCTAAAGAAAGGGTATTAAAATCTTGTAATATGTGTATTGAATTAAGAAAAGGCAAAAATTTTAAAGTTCCTCCTCTCTTTAAAAATAGAAACTGAAGCACTATTCATGTAAACATTTATGCACATCATTAAATATAAGCATGCCTACTCATCTGCTACATCTGCAGAAGGATCTGCAGGATATGGGCCTAATTCCCAGTCTCCTTTCAATTCACTCATATTTCAAATCCATACTTTGGAACAAAAATAAATAACTCCAGTCACTCACAGTACACCAGAGTGCCAAGTCACTCTACGAACAATTACATGACAGTTAGGGACACAAGTACCTCACATACCATGGAGCTAAACTAAAGACTCCAGCTTGGACCTGAAAAGCACGAACCACGTTATTGCCAACGCTTTGGCAGAGTCATTAATCCTGTCCCTATACAGGATTGTGCAGGCCTATACTGATGATTTATAGTGTTCTTGAGACTCCAGCTACTATAAGGACATGGTAACACACTGTGCTTTCTGCTATATATGCCTGAAAACATTTATCACAGTATTGCAATAAAATGCCCAATTCCTAACTCCTCATCTGCAGCCTTACCAAGAGAGCAAAAAATCCGTAAACTTTGCATCTTTGTTGCAACAAAACAAAGGCCTTGGATTTAGTAAAAGACATGTTCAGAGGGTATTCTATGTCAATTTCAACAAAACCCTTTTTTCCCGTCCACTGAAGCACAAATGTATGTTTTTAAATATTATTTTCATGCACATCCAAGTTAATTTTCCAGCCTCACTGAAAGAAAGCAATCAATTGCCAATCAATTGGTGGAAAAGACTGTGATAGTATTTTGTCCCATAAAAGGAAATGGCAGACACAGTCTTGAAGCAAGCTTTTATAATACAAATTTGATAAATAGAAAGAAAATGTGCTGAGAACCGGTCCCACAATTCTGCCTAATTTGTTATATTTGAGAGCCAGAAATGTTCGGCACACCAAAATCTCATGGGAGCCAAGAGGCTGAGGCACAGCTCAACAATTCTGACAGAGTATCTCTAGTGCCTGCATGCTTCAAGCAAACTGTTAGAATCACCACTAAATCAACATTTAAAAAAATTAAGTAAATACAATGAGTCAAATTCAGTCATCAGTTCCGAGGGGGCACCTCCCATTCATCCTTCTCATCTATGGAACAGAAAAACAGAGAGCTGAGATACATTTTTTTCCATGACCTTTCACTATTTTTCAGTGCCATGAAGCAGATAAAGAAATCCAGTGATGCAAGAGGAAACTGAGGGCCCTTCTCTCTCCTGTTTTATGACTATGCTTGTCCAATGGCTCACAATTGGCTTCTGTTGTTCCTTCATACTGCTCTTGCCCACATGAAAGATCCACATTTCCACATTTCTTTTTTTTTTTTTTTTGTAATTTGGCTCCTGATGCCAAACACAAAAATCTTATTCATCATTTGGAATCTCTCTTGACTGCTTCATTAAAGAGGCACTAACAAAGGATGAAAAACAAACCAAATTTTGCACTCTGGCTGCTGTTGCTCTGTGATTGTGAGTAATTGCTGCCACCTTAGAAGCACTGCTAGCAGTGCAGTGTAAACCTTCAAAGGCCTTATTTCATCAGCAAGCCCAGACAGTAGTCACAAAGAACAAAAGTGTTGTGACAGAGGTCACCAGCAGCATATGACTTGCCTCCGAAAGAAGACTGTTAATGAGCTGCTATCTATCCTGGACCTTCTGAAATAAAATTGTAGTACCTTGGAGCTGTAAGGAAGATTAAGAAAAAGAAAACAGAAAAAAGAAGAAGGAAAAAGAAAACCACCGCCACCCCCCCCTCCCCCCCAAGATGTTAATGGGCAGCTGCCTCCAGGTGCAACGCATTCTGTTTGTAGTTTGCACATAGCTTACCATAAGCATCTGGGTTTTCCCTAGACCATGGTGAGGGGGGACAGTAACAACACGTGGGAAGGGAAACAGAAGACAATAAGAAATTGAGAAAAAAGCTCTGGAAGTTTTAAGGCTTGGAATTTTTTTCTGCTGCAGCTGATGACTATTTTTGAGACTCAGAACAGACTCTCCCCCTTTCTGAAAACAGAAATACATTTATGGGGAAAAACAAGACTGCAACCTGAAGAAGCCAAGCCTACAAAACTGACTAGTGATATTAATTTTATCACTCATTAAAATGCTGACAGATTGTAGTTATCAGAAACAAACTGAGCTTGTGTAGATGACTTTTAAGCTCTGCAATGAATTCCCTGTAAATTTGTGTCTGTTAAACACACTACCACATGCCATATGATCAGCAGGAATATGACTGGGTATAAAAACTGAATAACTATCTTGTCTCATTTCTATTAGAAGGCAGTGGTAACATAGCAAAGAGATGCTTGCTTCTGCTCTTCATAAACAAAATAACTTGTTGATTTCCAAAGCTGTGAACCCATGAATTTTCCTCCCCACACTAAATTCCTACAAGAATTGAAAGAAACAGCCACTATTGATAATGCTTGGGTAAACCTCTGGGAACCACTAATGTGAGCTAAGGCAACTTAAAGCAATTGAACATCCTCCTTGTTCTCTGATGGACATTTGGGTCAATTCAAAATGTCCCGATGTTCACTCCCAGAAACGTGGGACAGCTCGAGTGGCAGTTCCACCTCCTTGCCATGGCTGGCAAAGTACTTTGGTGCCCTTTACATGACAGATATTTTACAAGGCAGAGAAAAAGCCCTCGACATCACAAACTTGCTTTCTCAAGTACACATTTACGTGTGTATTACAACAGCGCCTGTGCAAGCAACTCCCCCTGACTTGTGTGAGCCGCGACAGTGAGGCACAGGCTGACTCCTCTCCCTTCGTCACTTGGCTGGGCTGGTTTTTGGTCAGCACACAAGATTCAGCCTCCTACTCCAGGCACATACAAGACAGTTTGCACATTTGTGCTAGGTCTCCTATGTCCTGGATTTACTGAAGATGCTGCTTTTGTGCACCCAATATCGGCACACACAGCAAGTGTTTGTTTGAGGTCACCATTTTAGTTTGGGTTTTTTTCTAAACAGATGGCAATTCAAGTTGTGAAAGGCATCGTGAAGATGGGAGTGAGTGAAAATACCAAGAAAGGGATGAAGAATGGAAAGGAAATTGCAAGAGTAAAACCTCTTGCACTTTCCAACTTATTTGAATAGCTGCATTCCCCACCCCAACTCCTTCCAATAACAATAGGCACAGTTGCCTAAAGGCCATCCTCTCTTTGAAACCCCAAGTTGTCTGATTGTCTGCTCCACAGACTGTTGCCCTTTTCACACTTCCCAAATAATGTATAAAAACATGTCATTCCGCCATGGCAGTTTTGGACTGTGCTACTATGCATATGTCTATTGGAACCAACATGTTGTGAGGGAGTCAGATGTGACATGGCACCCAAAAAACTCAATAAAAATGTTTCTTCTTGCTTGCAATTCTCCAAAAAGGACAAGAGAGAAAAAAGAAAAAAACACAGTAGAAAACAATGGGTCTTATTATTGATTAAAAGACTATAAATACTTACTTGCCAAGCAAATGCCTGTATTCAATGATTCATAACAATTATTACAGAGAAAAGTTCTGTTTTCAGTAACACATAAAAAAAGCTGAGGCTTGCAGGTAATATCTGACCATTTCAGAACTCAGATATTCCCAAACATGTTTTTAAAGTTAGTTCATCTGAGTTTTTAATAGTCGTAGTCCTGTATACAGCTTCAAAGTAGCAAATCATTTTATCTACCAGAGGAACCTATCAATAGGACTTACTGTCCTTTTCATTGCAATTTTTGTCACTTGATCCAAGAATTGATTACTTTTCCTCAGGGTGGAAGGCATGAAGTATCCCATGACTCGGATTCCTTCCTCATATTCCCTTAGGGGAGCTCCACCACTGCATGTCCATACAGAGACCACAGCAAAGCATGCGAGAATCAGAGGTAAAGTGTTCCTGAATGAAAAGCCTGAGCTGTAAAAGGCATTGCCAGAGGGGATAAGGTCAAATGGAATGAGGCAATCTCTAAGAGACATTGCAAAACTCTCTCAAGCAGTCTTTTCATCACACTTGGTACCCGCTCCCCAGAAACACCATCCTACATAAGGACAGCAGAAGAGTAAAACACTCCAGGCACACTTCATCATGAAGGAATAATTCACCAGCCGAGGGTTTAGAAGCACGTTTTTGACACATGCTGCTAGAAATCCCTTAAACAACTAGAGAGGGAGGAGAGGGAGAACACCAGGATCCAACACCAAGATGTAAATCCCTTGTTGTCAAATTCCCTTTTTTAGGCTGCTTCCAAAATTCAGTCTCATTTACATCCAGATTACTGTTTTATGGCTAAAATAAACTCTTCAGCTTTAGTTTTCTACTATCTTGCCTGAAAAGAAAACTCAGGACGTTTAAGGTCAACCTATATGTCATTGGGCAAGGCGGGTTGCTGAAATTCTCTGCCTCTTTCATGGGACATGGCATCAAGCTGTGCATAGTCATGGCTAGAGGTAGGTCTTGGAGCACCGAGCAACACTGCATCCCTTCATCCTCATGACATAAGTGAATTTGGGAGCAGAACTGATGAGAGGAGGCTTCTGGTTTGCAACTGCAAAACCCCAAACCAAAACTAAATAAAAACCCCAAAACCAAAAAAAAACCCCAACAAAAATAAAACAAAACAACCCCCGGACAAAGTAGTGGGTGGTGGCGAGAAGAGCTACAGGATGTGCAGACCAACAAATCCTTTTCCTTCTGAGTGTCAACAAGAGTTATTTAAGGGGAAGCGCATTCACTTTTCTGAACTACTGAAAATTTTCTAGAGAGACAGACACAACTAAGACACATAGTTCTGCATTATTCATAAAAATATTAGTGGTCTTTGCCTGGACTTGTCTAAGGATTATGATTTGTATGACAAATGCAGTGGTGTAAAATCTGCATTCTTTTCCTAGTATGCAACAGGCTATGTCATTAATAACAAGCATAAAAATAGTACTGCACGACCACAGACGCATTTCCTATCTCCTATTCACCATCATAAATACAATTCAGATTATACATTCCAACCTACATTATATCCACTTTTATAATATGATAAGGAAAGAAACCAATTTGCCTGTCTCATAAGCTGCTCAATATGGGTCGCGTTTGGCCCATGGGCACAGATTGGTGACTTCGCTGTCCTGCCTGGATCCCTCCAGCAGATCCAGCAGGTAACAGCTTCCATTCCCATGTGCCCCCCACTCCTTGTACACTTCTTCATAATAGCTTGACACACCACAGCCACTGACCTGCAGTGGTGGGAAATGCCAAAGACTTCAGTTGTAGCCCTTTTTGGGACACTGGCATAGAGGTTGCAAGCCTTAATCACACTCAGTGCAACTAGTAGGAATACAACAAGCAGAATGAGCATAAACTCCTTCAACAGAGGATGAAACAGTACAGGAAATGTATTTAAGAAAGCAGAGTTTCACTCTCTGCCTTGATGTCAGCACAGATATTCATCTCTACCTTACTTAATTTTAGAATATGAATGAGGAACAATTCACCTAAATCTAGGGTAAACTTATTCATACTCCTTAAGACTTGCAGCCTTTTAATCAGGCACCATAACTGGAACAGCCACAGTTGTCCAAAGCATAACTTGGACAACATTAATGTCTGCATGCTGGAGATCAATTATTTTTCAGGTTTTCTAGATAAATTTCTGAGCTGTGTACAGACTACCATGGAAATTTAAAATAAACTGCTCTGCTCCTCAGGGGAAATGTGTATTTCTACCCTATCTCAACTATTCTCTGAAAACAAAATGAGGAAGAAATGATATTCTAACCTCAGGAGACATTATTACTAAGCTACATCTACAGAAACTACTTTTGCCTCCTACTGCTGCATAGTGTAAATAAATAGTTCACGGCAACATCCCCCCTTCCAAAATTGTATCAGTAGTTTTATTGTTTAGATATCTATAAACTGGAGGCTATTTTTAGCACATCCTGTCAACAATGAAAGGACAAAACTACCAGGAAGAGGATGCATTAGGCTTTTACATTAACTGGTGGTAAAACTAGTGCCAGGACAGCCTAAGAATTGGGCAGTCGCTTTCCTACACAAGCATGCTGTGTGTTACTGATTTGTTTTTCCATGTTAATTCTTAGTTCTCATGACACTGGAGATCTCATGATCTTACAGATGCAGAGGTCAAAGGAAGAGAATCTTATTTTACTTGAAGCACTGGGGAAGGTTTAGAAAAACCCAGCCCATGCTGCCTACGGCACTGAACTCGCATGTCAGCAGCTCTGAATCTCTTGCCTGGGCAGTCCAGTGAACAGCTGCACCTTAACCTGCCATCCCAACAGAAAACTGATCATCTGCACACACCTCATGCACACAGAAGAAAACTCATTCTTCTGACTTGAAATTGGAAATGTTACTCAGTGCATGGTCCAATTTACTATTAGCTGCTTTTTGTCTGCATCCTACTGGAAACACATGCATTTGTAATTTGCTATTGCTGCTTTATACAGTTTGCAGTACTACACAAAAGCAGGAAAAAGGTTTCCTTCACATGAAAATTTGATCTCAAAGGCCATCATATTGGTCCAAGCCTCACTTAAGGCCTCAGAGTGAATTTGTAATAGCTGAGCTTAAGCTTCAGCTTTCATTGTACTCTAAACTTTTACTTTTGTATTCCATGTTAAATGCAGCCTGGTCTCAGCAAGTAATTTTGGCTTAGTTCTTGAAAATGTGTATTAAAATTTACACCTTTAATTAAAAATTATATGTTGAAGACCCTGCTTGAACATACCATAAATGGAAGTTATATTAAAATAAATTTAAAGTCAATAGAAATGGCTTTGGCAGTAATTTTAACAAATGAAATAATTATTGAAGAATTAAATAAGGGACTTGTTTTGTGTGTGTGCATATTTTTAACACTTTATAGCAACGGAGCTACATAAAATTTTTTTTCTCTAATCCCATATACTCTACGGAAATTAACCCAGAATTTTTTTAAAAACTGGCATGGACCATACATTGACAAATGAGCCCTTCAGTCTGTGAGCCCATTTTTTCAAAGAAAATTAACACAGGGAACTCTTGACACTAAAATAACCAAACTAAAACCCAAAACTAATCCCAAACCTGTTGTGTTTGGTTTATAATACAAGCCTAGGGGAATGCAGTATACATGAACCATGATAGAATTGCAAGTGAGATTTTAAATATTATTATCATTTTTGTATTACAGAATGATAACAACATAGACTAGAAAAAAACATGTGGATAATAACCTAGTAATGTCATGATAGTGATATTTTCCAAATCATGACTAGTCCCATGCACATGCAGTGAATGTTGTAAAGCACAGGTTATTCTTTCAGCAAAACCCTTAAAATCTTAAATGGCAGATTGCCTGTGATGCTCTACTGAAGGCACTACAAAACAGCAGTATCTAACTTGGAAAAGATGTCACTGAACATGGCAAATTGAGTTTGCTGGGTTTATGTCACCAGTATTTAAGGTCTTATCTATAACATCAAGCTTTTGTGGCCTAGCTTTGTTATTTGTGAACATGAAAAACAAATGTTGCCTGGAACAGAGATGTAACTTTGACCAGCACCAGTCCTCCTGTTAGGTTTGCTTCCCTCTTTCAGGGAATTTTTTATTGCATTCCCCTATAATACTGTGGGCGCAAGCTGCGTGTTCTTTGCTGGACCTTGCTACGCTAGAAAAAGCAGGAGCCTGTAGATTGTCTATCATTCACAGGATTTCCAGCCAAAAACTGGAAACATCAGAGGATATTAGCTTTCCTCTGCTGAAACTGCATCTACAGCTGGAGGAGTTACCAGCTGTGATGCACCACAGCGCACTTTGGGGAAGGCGTAGGGGGAGGGGGGCAAGACTTGCAGAGTACAAAACCAGCTGGCTGGAACAGCTGCTGAAACACTCAAAACAGGTTTTTGCTTTTTCCAGACATCCAGCACTCTGTGAGCTTCTAACAAATTTCGCAGCCTTGTGCTGAGTGTTCGCTCCAATCCTCTCCACACCCTTGTTTCTCTGTCTTCTATTTCAGTGTGCCTCCCTTCTTCCCTCTACCATGTTCCTCTCTCCTTCCTTCTCCTCTCATTTTAAATCGTGTACAAAGGGAGCCTTCCTCCCTTCTTAAGCACTGCATCTTCGGTCTGAGTTTTGCTGTCTCTTTCTGCTACAGCCCCTCATTGCCAGCCCCACCCCACCCCACCCCTTACTTACAAAGTCCACAGGGAATTTCTATCTTCACAATCAAAGCACCTGGCCCAGCCGTGTCCTGTTGCTGGTTACCGACACAGAGCAGCCACAGTCACAGAAATGGCTCCTCCTCCGAACTGAAAGCCCACTGCTCCTCTTGCATCTCTGGTGTGGCAAAACATCCCAAAAAGAAAGGCAGCACAGCCTCCTCTCAGACATGCCCAAGGCTCAGGGTATGGACCAAAGGAGTCAGGCTGTGGTGGTTGCTGGTCCTCAGGTGGGGACAAGCTTGAAATCTGCAAAATGAGCTCTCTGGAGCATGGACAAGATAGAATGAGCACATGTTTTACAAATGTGTGCGCTAATTTGCGTGCACACACCTGGGTGCATCCAGGGACTGCAGCCAGGGCTGCTGATGGCATCAGGGGCCAGAACTGGGGAAAGGAGACAGGGGCTGTGGAGAATCTACAGCTCTCTGTATGTGCTGAATAAAGAAACTGAAGGCTTCAACTCATCACTACCCAATTGTCCATCTGAATTACAATTTCTCATAAATATAGAACATTCATAGTTGCATAAGGTATTGCATACTTTCAGAATAACAGATGAAATGTAGAGCAACAAAAATGCACATCTCCATTACCAATAATTGACAATAGCCTTTATTTGGCACATAATACCAGGTTCTTAACCATTTATCTTTTTGTTAATTCACAGTTACTTGTCTATAACACAAATTATATGTATGTAGCAAGTATTGCAGTTAAAGGCTTTCCACATCAGAAGTAATGCCAGTTAATACCACATTAGAAAACAATCCAAATTTTACCTTAGAGAGCCTCCTAGTTAAAAAAAAAAAAAAAAAAAAAAAAAAAAAAAAAAAAGAGGACAAAATACTCATAGAACCATGTGGAGCCTGCAGCAGACCCCTAGATCTGAAGGACCAAGGGCATGTTTCTGTCAGACGCTGGGCGGGTACAGCACTCCGCAGCCTTCTCTGCACTGGTTCTACTGCTGGGCCACCTTGGTCTTACTGGGGACAGAAGGGGTAAGATTTGTCATCTCTAACTACTGTGCTATAATCAGTCTAGTCTTTTCAAACAGTAAAGTACTTTTTCTGACAGTCTGAAAAAACAAAATAAAACCAAAACTGTGCAGGCACAGACCACAGATTTTACCATGCAGAAGAATAAAGAATGGAGTCAGTCTGCAGTATTTTGAAGACAACTGAACAACTGGTGTACATTGATTTTCCTCCCCATAATTTTATGCTGCAATATAAATGCAATTACTGACCCTTTCTCAACAATAATTAGTATTTCTCATTAAAATACTAGGAGTATAATATCTTTAAAGATGACACATCTTTCCAAAAACAGATGAGTATTAGACTTAGCACTCTGGTGCTTTAAATCCAACAATACTAATAAAAATGTATTTTGCTTGTAAAAAATAAATTAACTGTCAAATAATATTCTTCTAAACAAGTTGGTTAAATTAGAAAAAAAAACAACCAAAAACCCCAAAAACCCAAACTGATTTATTACTCATTTTGGAACATTATAAATGTGCTGTTTAATTTCAAAAAAAATAGAGCCCTTAAAGCTTTTCTACAGAGATCTTATTTTTCCTCATTCTTGCTCAAACAAGAAAAAATGTCCTCAAATGAACATATTCCTCATTTTAAGAATAAAACGTAGAATGAAGAATGGCTTTAACACTTAAATAGGATATAGGATGGCTATTTTCTGTCACTACAATTTTTTTTCCAAATGTGTTTCTAAACAAGAAATATGAGTAATTGCAGACTTATACATAGAACAGAAAACAAAACAGCATAAAATTGCTTGGCAACATAAAAGCCCCACACAGCCATCAATTCCAAAAAGAGGTCATCAGCAACTGATGGTCTAGCCTGCGCAGATCTGTTGGAAGGATGCTGGGGAAGAGAAAGACAGGCAACATATTATTTGTAGAGAAGCTATTTGTGCACAGAGGGAAGCATCAGAAGGTTTTGAATCCAGCCTTAATTTACATAGATCTCTGTGTATCCTTCCAAAAAAGGAACTGAGGCTCCAGCCATCAGGGTTTGGCAGACTATGCAATGGCAATCAAATATGTATCTTCTTCCTACCACTTTCTCCATCTCCCTTGAAAATTACTGCCCCTGTAATCTGGCAGCAGAACAGATAGAGATCTGCCCATTGCTGCCCTAGTCCACAGCCTGGGGTGTCAGTGCCTGCCCTGCTTCGTCCATTATTTGAGCCAAGACACCAAGAAATTGTCTGCAGGCTGCGGCAACACAGCCACCCATTCCCTCCTGCTGCCGCTGCTGCAAAGTGGGTAATTTACCACAGGAACACTTCATCTTCCCAATTTGCAGAGGCACTCACAGCAATGCATGCCTGCTGAGAAAGTGGGAACACAGATGGGTCCTGCTGCACACAGCAACATGTCATAGTCCATCCTACTTGCTTGGGCAGGAAGGGTAAGAGCTGGGTAAGCACTGCAGTAAGGAGAAGGAGAGATATAAAGTCCCTCTTTCTCCTCTGAGGCAGTCTGTTGACTAGAGGCTGTTAGACTGCTCCAGGTCAGCAACCTGTGTTAATACATAAGAGAATAAAACTAAAAACTGTAAGATACCAAGGCAGGGAGATGCCTGAAATAGGACCTCCCTAAATTTCTCACGGTGTGCCATTCCATGAAGTCATGTTTCTGTGAAGGCTGACCTCCCCCACCTTCTGCTCCACCAAAGCAGGCTGCCTACAAGGTGGGGGCTGCAGTACTCAAAGACTGTTCTGCTGACCAGCTTCTAACCAAAGCAGCAGATAACCATGAAGTAAACAAGATTTCAAGCCTAGTTTGGCCTCTGTTCTCTGATCATTCTAACCCAGGTCATTACAGATTGATCCAGGGAACAGAGGGATGTTCTGTCTGCCTCCTTTCTCCCATAAACAGTTTATGCCACAGGTAGTCTTTCGCCCTTCCCTGTTATTCATTCTCAAGCCTCTCTCTTTCTCTCCCTCCACATTTCCTCTAGACCCTACACCATCTGTGAAAGCAGTCCTTCTCTTTATGTACACTGCTGCATTCTATTCCTTCTCTGTCTGTGATCTATATTTAGTTGTTTTCCTGTTTTTACACCCCTCCAGAGAGGGGTATTGTTGAATGTGACTAGTCAGGAAGAGAAACAATGCAGTCAGAACACAAATCCTTCCAGAGGAGTATCTGGGATGGGAAGCTGTGCAGGACTTGGTAGGATAGAAAACTTTTTAAGATTAATCGAATACAGAGATCTGAATATAAATCCATAAATGCCCTTAGAGCAACCTGATCAAAGCCCAACAATACATAAGTAGAGGAAGAAACAAAGGCAAGAGAACACATGCAAACTTTATTCTGGTACTGCACCTCTTTTTCCTCTGTAAGATAAAACCCTTTGGGTTTGGAAACCTTACAGTATTCGTGTTTCTTTGCTTACACTACCAGGAGCCCTGAATATGAATCCAGAGTGCATACATGAAGAAAGCTCTAGAAAAAGTGCACTTAAAGACTACTGGGGAGCTCAGTGTTGGTTGGTCCAGGAACAAAATGCTTTTAGTGTAGGAGTAGTAAGCTTAAACCTGGTTCTTTAGAAGGTGGCTGCAGTACAGCTGAAACCAGGACAGGTAAGAGCCCATGAGCTCACCATGGTGTGACAGTGAAGAACATCAGTGCAGTGTCCAGGGAGTGTCTGTCTGGTCTGAGGGACACTTGCAACAACAAATAAATGGAGTGAGTGTTTCCCATCTTCAAGTTTCTAACAAAAGTAAGCAGCTTGTGAACAGACTGGCTGTGAAATAAAGCACAGGTGTACTAACACTGGGGAAGCTTGATAGTGTGGGTATTCTCTGTGAGAGCTATTTCTCATTAACAAATGGAGCCCTTCAGTGGAGAGCACAGGAATCTATTATTTGAACCAAAAGAAATGTTAGAATTTTGCTTTGGAGTTTTACCATTATAATTGTGCAGATAGTTTTGATTATTATACAGAATCAAAAACTCTGATAGTCTGTTATAAGTAAAATGAGTGATTTTTCGCATGTTCAAGTTAACCATTACTATGGTACCTGTTAAATAAAATTAGAAAATTAAGACTTTAATAAAGTTATAAATTATAAGGTTAAAAGAAAAAAAAAACTTAGTTAAAGATGTTTTGAAAGGGGTAGTGTTTGGAGTTACAGTAGAAGAGTAGAAGTTGTAAAAGTTAAAAGAAACTGTTGAGTAAAAGTTGTAAAGTTAAAAAGAAACTGTTAAGTAGGAGTTGTAGAGTTAAAAAGAAACTGTTTAAGAGTATTAAGGTGTTGAAATTGTTAAAACCATGTAATCCTAAATTCATAATCTATGTATCTTTAAAAATCCTTTATTTTGGCAATTGTATTCATGTTAAAAACTCGGTTTTCATGTTGTGTTTAATATCTTTAAGCCCATCACCCATCCCAATACTAAAGGCACACTGCACTACCCAATCTAAAAATAGAAGAATCGCATCTCTCCGCCCCCTGCAAGTGGAATACTAATGAGGAACCTTCCCGCCTTTGCAAATTACCCCTAGATACGAGCCATCTATTGGCAGGGGAGGTCCACCTCATTAATTAGTACTCCCAATCATCAGCAGGCAGGAAGGCGGAGATATCAATTCAGACCAGCCCATCAAAAACTTTATAAAAACCCCAAATTTGACCAGCCTCAGGAGCTAGCTGGGTCCCTCTGCCACCAACATCAGCAGACGTGGGTCTGTGCAGGGTGCCTGGTGTCTCTCCTCGCTGAATAGCAGTGAGGTAGAGACTGGGTCGGGTGCTGGGCCTCTTACCCCTTTCAGGGGTTTATGCTTAAAATTTTCTTTGAACTTAAGGCTAACTTAAGTTCACCACCCGGCCTTGAGGATCTCCTCTCTTTGGCAGCCAGCCGGGAGCCAGGGGAGTCTTATTGCCGTACCGGGACCTTCTTTTTGTGCTTTTTTTGTTTTCTTTCTTTTTTTTGTACCTCGGGATATTCCGAACCTCGTGGGCTTTTGTAATAAAAAACATCTACCTCAACCCACGAGTGTGAAATTGTCTCTTTTATGACATAGTCCTTAACATTGTACGAATAAATGCATTGGCAACCCAGGGAGAGTTTTGGGTGCAAGTCATTCACTTCTCTAGTGTGATGAATGAGGGAATGATGAACTATGACTTTGCTTCGTAAAGCAGCACAGATATTTGAAAAACCAAAGAGGTATGCAACTGGAGATTACGTATTTAATCCACGAGTATCACTAGTAGATGGTACACAGTGTGTATTAGAAAAATGTCAATGAAAAGGCAAAACTATCTCTCAGCAGTTAGGACTTAAACATGAACATGGAGCTGCCCTCAATGACCAGCAGACATTCCCAGGCCAAAGGGGGTCCACAGCCCTTGGTACAACACCAGAAGGGAGGACATGTGGTGATAGACAAGGGACAATGACTTTAAACTGAAAGAGGGTAGATTTAGGTAAGATATTAGGAAGAAATTCTTTTGTGTGAGGGTGGTGAGGCTCGGAAACAGGCTGCCCAGAGAAGTTGTGGATGCACCACCCCTGGAAGTGTTCAAGATCATCTTGGATGCATCTTTGAGCAATGTGGTCCAGTGAAATGTGCTCCTGTCCATGTCAGGGGACTTGAAACAGAATAATCTTTAACGACCCTTCCGACCCAAGCCATTCTACCATTCTGTGAGAAAGGGAAGGGCTACAGAGCGGAAGTGAAGACAGCAGAAAAACCTTACAAGTTTCAAGGAAAGGGCATTTGCAACATGAAACAATCCACTAAGCTTGTTTGCTTTAGCTAGTAGCAAAGACATTTTTTATAAGATATTTAAACAAGGAGATATAAGTGGCTTAGTCTGCAGGATGCACTTCAGCAGTAAAGAGAAGATGCCTCTGAAGCAGCTGGGAAAAAGATTATTTCATTTGGAGCATTTTTCAGGGTCAGCAAGAGTCTCTTAGAGATCAAAAGGGAAAAATCTACACCTGTGGGGCCAGGAGACAATATAGAAAAATGACTCAACCCTTTCAACAAAAGGGAAAGAAAAAGGTCAGAAATTGTTCATTTACACCCTGAAAATAATTTTAAGAGGAGATTAAATCCTGAAATGGAGAAAACACTTTTTAAATAAGTTGCACAATACCAGTTTGGAGAGAGACTTCCATGAATTTAAAAAAAAAAAAAATTACCTTTGTAGCAATTTCAGTTCAAACAGAATGTCAGCAGCAAAAACAGGAGCTGCTGATCTGTTTGATGACCACCAGAATTAAGCAATCCTCCACTCTGAGTCAATGAGAGGTTATGTATGGTATTATGAGATCAAACTCTAATCCTCTTAGTAGCATTTTCCATGGAAAAACTGCCATACTGTATGTATTTACACCATTACATGTATTATTCATGTAAATGCCATATATACACACACACAAAATATGCCTGTAATCACAACATATTCCTTATGAATTGTATCATTTGAATCCCATTCAGAAGCTGTCCTGAAAAAGAGCAATATACCACCAGGCATTATTTGCTTATGTTCCCTTTATTGCAAACAACAGAACAGACTGTCTGATAAAAAGATGTGTATAATCTGGTTAGCATAAAACATTTGTTATATATGCCCACACAAGTCCCCTTCTCTCCTGTGTGCATTGATGTCTCATTCACAATTCAGAGGCACAGTGTGAGGAGGCTGTGCAAAACAGGTCACTTTTAACTCAAGGCTGTGGGGCACAGGTGTGTAGTGAGCACTTGGCACAGAAATTTAGCAGCTTCACAGTGTCACCAAGCAGAAACCTTGCTTTGCTGTTTACCCATCCTGTAATGATCAGAAAACATCAAAATTTTGCAGATTGGCCAACTTGACTATTCAGTATGCAAATATGAGACACCAAACTAAGTAATTTGATAGTTATAGTTATATGCAAAAGAATTTTGCAGCAATTATTATAATGTACTATTTAAAGGAAAGCATCAGTAAACACCAATATTCTTCCCAGACTTCCTTACTCCAAATATACCTGCCTGAGGACTCCTCATTGCACCTGCAAAGCCTTTCTTACCAGTCTAAATATCCACTTTTATCCTAAGAAATTAATTATTCATGTCATCAAAGCATGAATTAGCAAGCAAGACAGGATATTTCAAGCAAACACTGTTATTCCATTATAATTCTGTAACAAGGATTCTAACACCTTGTGAATTATTATAATATGATATTATATGAGATATATTATATATATCTCATATGATATGATGAATTCTTCCTTTGTCAGCCTTTATTTCTACTAACTTCTATAGGATTTTTAAAATAACTTTACTGATAAATTGGTCATTTTTTGTTAAGTTCTGGGAGTCTTTTACTCCATAAATTATGGTAAAATGCCACTTTTTTCCCTTAGTATATCACATCTTAAGTGACTCCAAAGAAATATCTTTAATATATTTCCACACAACGATGATCACTGGATTCCAAAGAGAAAAAACAACCAACATTGGACTATGTTGCCTGCCCCTTATAAAAAAGCACCTCAGCAGCCTTGATAAAACAGCCCTACTAGTTACTACTTCTGCCTAACCTATTAGATTAGAAGCAGGAATTGCTAAAACAAAAGTGCTTGCTTACTTCATAGTAAGGGAAAAACATCTGTAAAAGACTGCACTATTATGATAAATTACATCATTGTTGGGGACTTGGGCATTTCAAAACCCAAATGTTTATGCAGGTAAATAGACTAATCCGCTTGTTTTGCAGCAAACCCAAATACACTTCTCATCAAAAAAGTCCTATTTTGCTTCCTGGCATCAAAGCATAGTAATGTTGTGCAAAGAGTGGAGTGAGGAATCCCAGTTTTTTATCAAGCTGTCTCATTCTCTCCCACCATCTCCCTCTTCTTTGTGTCTTTAGTGGCTAAGGAGTATGCTCCCACTCTAATTCTCCCTGTTCCTTCATTTTTTGGGAGCAGTGGTGTCCCTTTCTCTAGGCCCCTATTTTCAAGGATCTTACAGGAACATTATGTCTTCAATAACACTATTTTTTCCCTTTTTCTGTTGAATTTGACAATGCTTTCAAAGCAAAGAGCCAGAAAGGGCTGTGGGGGCATGTATAAAGCCTCATTTCTATAGGAACCTAGGCTAAAAATGAATCCATATCAACAATTCAATTTTTCAGTAAATTTCCTGTGTTCATACAGATGACTACATGACAGAGACACAGCACACTGACACGTCACAATTTCAGAAAAGTAAAGGAAAACCAGCATAATACCCTGACATTTTGGGTTGCATACAAGGGAATCATCCCTGCAGGAGTAACAGAACAATTCATTCATCTTCTGCTGGCTGGGAACAGCAGCAGTTCAAGATTCACGTAGCTGGTTATATTTAAATAAATATGCCTTGAAGATTTTCTAGTTTAGGAGGAAAGAACAAGACACTCTAAGATTCAGTTAGGCAAGAGTTTGAATTACACTGAGAAAAAGGGAGATTCCTGATTTGACAATCTGTAATCTATTTTAGAGGCCACATGGATAGAATATTGTGATTTCAGATCCAGATGTATTGCCATAGGCACTTTACCCTCCAATACAATCAAATTTAGCCTGCTAGGTTCACAGGCTTGGCCAGGGGATAACTGTCTTTTACACGTTTAGTTATGATGACACTAATTTTGTGCTAGCCCAAAAGTTGGTAATAATACAAGATGCACTTAAACATTAAACTACATGATTTACTTTTTTTGTACAGTCCTTGTTGGCAACTTGAGGTCACCAGCCAGAAGACAGAGAAGTCAAGGAAGTTTACCTAGAGCAGGTTGTTAAAACATTCTGCTGCATCTCAAGTTTTGGAAATGAGGAAGGAATGCTGCTCTATCAACAAAAACAATGCCAGTCTGCTACTGTGTTAAGTGTCCTAACAAAAGCAATACAAGTTTTCTTCTGATTCAGATCTCATTACAGTTCCAGGGAGGAGAAAAGAGCAATCTGATTTGCTTTTCACTTGCTTTGAATCATGTAAGTTTGCACTGGTTAAGGCTTTATGGCTTTGTAAATTTAACAAAAGTAGCCCTTAATTACAAAGCTAAGGTGCTTTGAATGGAAGATCTTTTAATCATAAATTACTAAATTAATGCAGGCTAATTTTAATTTTGTCATGGAAATCCCAAGACAAACAACTACACAAGTTTACTCCTTTCAGGAAGCTGAAATGGATGACAACTGAGCAGCAATCACAAAACTTTGCATGATTTCACATATTTGAAATTACAATGGACCAAAGTCATCATCTCATTTTCACTTTGAATTTTTTTCATCAAGGTTCAAAAGAGGGTGAAAACACACAGGCAAAACAGGAACAAAAGTTGTCATGCAACACAAATGTTACTGATATCTTTATTTCACTACTTTCTAAGACACTGTAGATGCCATAGTAACCATGCTTTAGAGCCAGAGCAGAGATGCTGTGAAAATGGTACTGTATAAAGTTAAAATCCCAGACAGACAGACGCCCGTGCTCAACTGGAAGCAGAGCTGAGTCACAGGTATGAAACCCTCAGCAGCACGCTCGGGAGCCTGTGATGCAAGGGCACTTCCTAAGAGCTTTTGCTGCTGCTCTCCCTGAAGGAGAAAGGATCACAAGACATTTGTACTACAGAAAGTCAGAATGCAGAGATATTTGAAGAGAAATAGGCAAGGACTATAGTATATGAGATGGGGACATTTCTGAGATACATAGTAAATGCTGCATTTGGGATTTGGTCCAGAGCTGACCACTGCCCAGCCTCAGAGGTGAGTATCATCTCTGAATCAGCACTTCTTCAAACAGCTCTGTTTGTACTGGTAACTTCCCAGTTACCTCAGTAAACTGAGGGTGGAAAGTACCAAAACAGAGGCAGTAGAAGAAAAGCAAAAACATGTGATTGCATTGTTTGAGTCTAAAGCATAAAACAAAAAAGCTGAATCAGATGAATGATAGGGTGAGGGAGAAGGAAAAAGCAGAACTGTTACCTTACAAGGGAAACATCTGAGAATGCAAAGTGAGTTTCGGTGGACACCAGGAGTCAAGAGCCTGGCCTCAAAGGCACAGTTCCCATGAGTGTGGAACTCAGCATTTCCACAGTCCAGCTGTGTGATTCTACACCAGTGCACAGCACATTCAAATCTTCAACCTTTATTTACAAGAGGGAAGAAAAGCCTACAGACAAGAGTAAAGAATCATAACCCAGGAGGGCAAAACAACTTAATTTCTTCTCTTCAGTAACTGAAAAATGGGGAGTTGATGCGCCTCCCTGAAGAGATGATACAAAATCCCAGACAACTACAGCTCTCTGATCCAGCAGAAAGATAAATGAGTGCTTGCAGACTATAGTGGTACTCCATGGAGAGAGCTCTATTCTAATTTCTGTCTCAGTCCCGTGAATTTCACACCTGCAAAAGGATTTTAAAGGCTAGGGTAAAAGGGCAAGCCTTCTCTTGGCTGTGGTACGTAGAGCACGTTAAAAGTTTTGTAAGTCCTCACTTCCGTGGGGATAGATTGCAATTACCATGGTTGTGCATGTGGCTAACAACAGGGAGAAAGAGATGAGCACAAAAGATGAGGCAAAGAGAAAACTCTCAACTGATCAATAGAAGGACAAGTGGTCAAGAGCAGAAGCAAAGGACTGATCTGTTTTTTATAAATAAGGCTATTCTAAAAAGCTCTATTTTTGAAATGACCCAGATCATCTGCATTAGAAAAGACTACAGTTTTAATTCACTCATTTGACATGTTATGAGAAAGACAGAAATACTACGTCAAAAACTTAGAACTTTCCTTACAATTCCTCCCACAACATCACAAATGTCTGCCTATTATAGCATTTCTTTCTATACAAACATTGCTCAAATTAATTTTGTGACTTCTTTTACAACCTGTTACAGAGAGAGAAAACACTTTTAAACCAAGCAAGGGAAAACCTGGCAGTTGGCACCATTCACACAATTATCTTTGACTAAGCGAACAATATGATTGTGGGTAGCTTACACTGTTTCAGAGTGGAATACCCATCTCCAAGAGTAAATTGATATGTAAACTTTATCCTGATGCATGGAGAGAATACTTTCAGAAAGGTAATTGGGATAAAACATGTATCTTTTGGTGGATAATCACAAGAGGTAGTCTGCGCTTTGGAAGTGACAAGCCTCAGAGTCATTAATGGTATTCCTTCTAATGTCTCATGAGTTTTCCTCTGTGGAAAAAATGAAAAATTTGTTCACTAGAATACAAAATCCCTGTTGCAGAGAAGACCTTCAGAAATTCATTTTGTACCAGCAGGCAAAAGATGCCATTAGGCTTTTTTTTCCAGCAGATGGTCTTTCAGGGGAAAGCAAATACAGATGGAGTTTCTCTGCTGTGTGAGAAGGGATGTATAGCATTGATGGCATTAACAGCTGTAGGAAGGGAAAACATCTGGATGATGCCATAATTGTACTGGTGGAGCAGAGGCAGATAGGTGAAAAAATATTATCTTCACTTACTTTGCAGACAGAGTAAGTTCTGCGGACCACCATCCTTATCAGCATTGCCACTTTCTATATTATGATGCGACATTAACTTTTCCACAAAAACATGAAAGGAAAAAACAGGTGCACTATGTGTGCTTTTAGGATGGATTCTTCAATTCTGCAAATACATAAAAACTTGAAATGCATGGGGGATAAAACAAATCTCAGCAAGTGATTGTGGAAACTGGTGTGTCTCTAGCTCTGGTAACATGGGTGATTTCTTTTTTTTGTCCAGCATCAGTTTGCAGTTAACATGGTATGTGCAGCTGTCTTTTTTTCAGACCAGAGCAAATATCCCCAAAGTGCTCATCCTTATGACATAATAGCTTGATTTAGCTACCAAGCTAAGGTGGTGGCTTTAAAAATTATTGAAGGAGAAAGCAAAGTCTCCCCTCAATCTCCTTCAGCTTAGTTTGACCCAACTTCTGCTTTATTAGCTTTACATATTTTCTGCCTTACAATTGTTGAAACTTCACTGTGAACAAAGGAGGCTTACATAATGAAAATAAAACAGTATTATTACCTCTGACTGGCAGGCATCAAAAACCTGGACAATTTCACAATGCTGGAGAGACTGAGAGGGATTAATTGATGCCTACTCCAGTGGGGGCTTTCCTGCCTATACCCCACACAGTACTTTCCAGCATGGATTCATATAACACACTTTCACCCATTTCTTGAGTAATCCACAACATGTGGTCCTCCTTGGGAAGGAGAAGTTGAAGAGAAGTTGACAGAATGCAGAAGTAAGAGCTAAGTTTAACTACCACAGTTTCCTTCCATCCTCTTATGCGTATTTCATTGGTTGCCACATAAAAAGAAGATAAGTCTCAAGGGTACAAGATTCTGAAAAACAAGAATGGATACACCATCTTCTCCATTCTTTCAAATTTAGGCACTGCAATGTGTTTGAAATCAGCCACAAAATGCCAAGACGTGAAAATCATTCACATCTTGAAAACGTCTTGGTTTAGCTATCTTAATAGGGTTGATTTAATGGAATATTAAGGAGTTTGTTTTGGAATAAAAATTAGTGACTTTACTTGCCAGAAAAAACCTTCAAGTTTTACCAACATAAAGAAATGTTATTAAAAAGCTTCTGAAGTATGTACTATTTAACATCTGCACACAATAAGTAATAAAAAAATGCAAATGTAGTGATATGAAACAGTCTTGAACTGTGTCACAGAAATTATCTAACACAAATCCTTGCTTTAAGAATACTTTTTAGTAATAATTGCAGTGTATAACCATATACGAACAAAGTAGGAATTGTGCAGAGTAGCAGCAGATCCAGCAGGGTTTCAGCTATTTAGCGAGACGGCTTTACAATTAATGCAATTACAATGTTTAATTGCTGTCCCAGACATTTTCTAGTCACAGAGGTTGTATCATACAGGAAAGATTGGCATGGAGGTCTGTGGATAGAGAAGTTTAAGACAAAGATACCTGTCAAAGTCACAGAACCTGTGCACTAGCTGTTGGCAACACAGAAGTAGAGAAAACAAAGTTGAGCTGATGCAGGATTTCTTTGTTACTCGCTAGAAAAAACAACAGATATTTCTACTAAAAGAAAAGAAAGGTGAATTTTTTAGGCAAACCCACGCAGTTAGCTCCCCCCTTGCAAGCCTTCAGTTTATTCATAACAATTCTTGAAAAGAGAACTATTTACTGCCTCCTGCCTGTCATACACAGGTTAAGATTTGGCCCTGCAGGAAAGACGTATGACACCTTTGAATTACACCTGGAATTTGCATGAGCTCATGTGTTAAGTTTTAATGAGTTAACTGGTATTTTGCCAATTACTATCATTACTTATCATCTGAAGGCACACTGGCAAACTGTATTTTCCCTTTTTGCCTCTGCACTGCTACACAATGCCAAATAATATACTGCAATCTGAGGAAAAAACTTTCTTCATTAGAAACATTGTGGTTTTGTCTTCTGTGCTCTAAATGGTTTGCACTTCCAGCATCCTTGAACTCCTGGCTCTCAGCTAGAAAAGAGCTGTAAGTTCTCCCACATCTCACAGGAAAAGCAGCTCTGCTGAAATTCTGATACATTTCAAATACAGTGCATTTCAAAGCAGTAAGAGGGATTGAACAACCAAGGACAACCAACTGCTCCCTTCAAAGTTTTCCACAGCCATCTGTGGCCACCCCAGCACCATCCATGCACCCAGTGAGGGAATGTGCATCCCAAACTATTTTCCTGGAAGGCACTTCCCTGCGTGTGAACTGCAGCTGTCGTGCAAGGCCCCTGAATGGGTATGTCACTTGCTTCCTTACACATCCTCAGTCAGAAAGGTATTTACAAGGCAGGTTTAGCAATCCAATCATTCTTTTTCATTTCCTGCAACTTTGTTCTCCAGGAAGCAAAACTCTACTCTGTAAGAGCTGATGGCAGCACACAGACATAGTGTGTGCCCTGTGTGCAGAACCAACTGCTGCTTCTCTGCAGCACTTGGAGTCTTTCTTAACAGCAAATACTTCTACTGAATCCTTGCTGAACTGGGACAGTAAGTCTTGTTAAGAGAACAAAAGGAAATGACTGGCAATTATTTAGATGAAAAGTACTTGTACTTGAGTAACTGGTAAATCAACATAAGGTAGGTTTTTGTTTGGATTTCTGTCTTACTTTAGAAATACTTCCAGTTACCTGTGAGGACACAAATGCGGAAAGCACACACGAAAGGAGTGCTCTCCTGAGACTAGGAGAAAAATGTATGAATCAAATGCTACTGGTAATAAAAAATAGATGCAGAAGAGCTAAAGCCTTTGAAAACAGACTTTTTATGCCACAGGGTCAGACAGGACATAATGCTATGAGCTAAAAATTAAAATAAAATTACACATTTACCACTTGCATAAAACTACATTACTCCAAATAAATGCTAGGCAGGGGCTCAGCTGCCCACAGGTTCCAACCAGTCCATCAGGTCCAGCTCTTCGCCTCCTGTACACCCACACAGAGCTGCTCCAGGCACAGGCAACCAGGGCACCACCTGGCTCAGAGAGTGGAGGACTGGCCTCTTCCTTTCAGTCATTCCATCATTAGTTGGTAGGCATGAGTGTGTCCCCCATCAGCTGACCAGGCAGGACCCACCCCACACCAAATGAAGACCTCTATATGATGATCCCATGCCCCTGCTCTATGCCCAAACATTGGTGTGCCCTGGCTATGTGACCAGAGCCTGTGCTTAATTGAGTGATGTATGCCAGAATTCATCCGACATAAACCCCATGGATCAACTGTCAGCACTGCCTTCGATGCCAAATACCATCAGATCAAGGAATCATGCAGACATTTAGATGGTGGAAATGGAGCATAAAATGACAATTTGGATTGGTCTTTGGCAGGGTAGGGGCCTTTGAAATATAATTGATTTTTCAGGAGACAATTATCATCCAAAAAAGGAAGAGATACTCCCTAACAATGTTGCAGTAACTGGCCCAGGGTCTTGTTCCTGGAAGTCTCTAACTTTCAGAAAGGAGAAAAGACATTTTTCCCACCCTACCACAAAGACAGAGGAAAGGGACTTGAAGGCTTTCAAATACGCAAAAATCCTGCTGCAAAGAGAAGGAAACTATCTCATTTTCACAGTTACAATGGGGAGGACAAGAAGACATGGGCTTAAATGGCCTTAAGAAAACTTGCATTAGTTATTAGGAAAATCCTTAGATGCTAAGGATAATGTTGCAAAATATACCACGTACAGAGTTTACGGGCATTTACCACTGGACGCCTTCAATACTCTTATTAGAAAAACATTTGTGCTGGAATGGTTTAGATATAACTGATGCTGCCTAAAGAGGAAGAGGAGTCCAGATTAAGGGTTTTTAGATGCCTCCCAGTCCCAGTTTTCTATTATTTTCCTGTGTACAAGATATCCTTACATCTACCTGCTTAATTTTTTCCTTTCTGCAGCTCAGCAGTAAATTTGAGGCTTGTGGGAAGGAGCACATATCAAGCCTGAGGCACATGAGACTTTATCTGGGATAAAGTCAGAAGCAGTTGGGGAATTGGGAGCAATTCCTTATTATGAATGTGTTCACATATGAGTATTGCCCCCGAACTCAATGTAAATAGATAGAATAGTATCAAAGGACTTGAATATTTATCGTAATTTTCCTTTTTTCAAACGGGAAAAGAAGAGCACAAAGGTTTGAACCGTCTGTAATGACACAGCAAGTTGTCAAAATGAGCCTGAAAAATGGATTTCCTGGCTCCTCAAGTGACCTATCTGAGGGACTACATGCTCCTCCTCTCTCCACTCCCTGCCTCCCTTCCCCAGCAAGCCATGAAAGACGACAAGAATTGCAGCATTTCCTCATAAAAGTCTTGCCTGCAGCTGGGGGAAGTTAGACACTACAATAGTGTCGGTAACTTCTGCTGTAACAAGAACACACATCACAAAGATGATCATTACCACAGGGAAAAAAAATAAAAACTAAAGCTGCGTCAGGACTTGCACCTTGCAGAGATGTTCTTGGGCTGATAATCCCCATCTCCTTTCTCTAAAGTGCCTTTATTCCGGCTAACCTTTGACAGAAAGACTCTATTCCTCTACTACGTGAGTAACTATAAAATTTTTTTATAAAAAGGCAGAATAAAGGACATACTACTGATAGGAAACAGAATTGTTCTTTATACAAGTGTAGGATAATTCACAAGAGTTTGAAAGCAAAGCATTGCTCCAGCCCATAGTGGAAAAGGAGCAGTGTAGCTCAGCGTTTTCTGGGCTCTTTCCTAAGGCTGCTGTAACTTTAGCTTGTAGGAAATCAGAATCAGAACCTAAGATCAGAACCATAAATTTCTCATAACAAAGTATTACAAAGCCAGTGCCAGTCCCTCTGCACTACTACTTACAAGCCTGCATAGGCTCGCTTCCATTTCCTATGTGCCAGTGCTGGAACCAAAGGACCCACGTTTGATCATCCACAGGAGATCCTGCCTCTCAAACTGACCATGCCAAGGCACACCGGGCTCCAAATTAATTTTGAATTAATTTGCAAGAACTCTGCTAGACTTTAAGCCCCATACATATATCAAACATAATTTGGATTCATCATTGCCAGTAAGACTTAGCAAGAATTAGAAGAATTAAAGAGTAAGACTAATGAATTAAAAATATGTAAGGATTGCAAAAGTTAAAAACTTCTCCAAAAAGAATAAAAGGCAACATTTTAACTGGTCATTTTCTCAAAAGAAAAAAAAAAAAAAGGCTCCTGCATCATTGGAATAAATATTATCAAATTCTTTACATGCTTAGGTATTTCCTAGATTATTTGAAAGGCATATTTAAATGTTGATTTATAAATCAAGAGATATTGCTCACAGCCATAAGATGCATTCCACTGGGTCTCAAAGTCTTTAGCAGATCCACACTGTGCATTCTTTATCCTGATGGTTTCACATTCATGTTCATCAACACTCAGCAAGAACCATACACAAAGCCCTTTCTCAGATGCACACATGCAGTTCCCATTGACTTTGCTGGATTTTCAGCTGACTTCAATCAGAACTCTGTGCATGCAGAAGAACAAAACTTGGCTCTGCACGTTCAATAAAATTACATCACTAGATACCTTATAAATGAAGGGCAATGAATGCCATACTGAAAAATAATATAAACTGAAACCCCTAAACTGTAGCCAAATAAATTCAAATTTCAGCCAGCTTTTTCCAGAATAATAAAAAGGGTGTGCATTTTAGGCAAAATGAAATGAAACCCTAACAGCATCTCATTTACCAGAGTGCACTCTGCCTCTTTTAGCCAGACAAAGTGTGAAACCCAGCTATCTACATGAGGTGATGATCTTGTTGTTTCAGGTACAGCAATGACATTGGCACACGAAACAATTAAGCAAAGGTCAAGTTACAAGTGTGATCTGCTAAATCCTTTTCTGCATCTGTATCCTGGCTCTGTAAGCTATGAAGTTCATTACAAATGAATTTAAAGTGTAGAATACCTCAGTAGAAAAAATAATTAATAATGATATTAATAACTAATATTGTATTATTTTTTAATCTACTCTAATAATGGTATTTTAAATATATTAAACGCTTGAGTCTAGGAAGATATATCTTAAATCCTTCAACCCTCTTTCCCAACTTGCCAAAAGAACAACGTAACAAAAATCCCACACAACCTAGTCAAAACAGTTCTCTTCCAAATTTCAAATGACATCATGCAACACAATTTCTGCCAGGTACATTAGCTAATGCACACTAAGCAAAGCAATGCCACGTGTTTTGTCCAAATTTCTTTATTTTATTTTTATTCATTACATGATGCAAAAACTTGTATCTTTTTACTGCATCTTTAAAAATATCTACCTAATTGGATGAAGAGCATTCTCACTTCTAAAAACCCATCTACCAACAGGCTTCCTTACACTTTCTGTTTGTCTGACAAGCACTTGTTAGCCTGTAATCACAAATTTATACACAGAAGTACTTGAGGATGAAAACCACAGAGGAGGCTTGATGTTCATGTTTGGTCACCCCCCCCCCCACCACCAGCAGAAACATCTCTGATGATTTTCACACTGAAATAGCAGAACAGATTTTATGAATCATTTTTTCTTCATAGTTGGAACAGCCCCTATTCTCCACTGCATTATAATACTGAGTCACTTTGCATCAAGTTGGTCATTACTGACAAGCCAGGGGAGAAAGAAGGGAAGTGGATGAAATGAAGCTACACGTGCGGTGGGATATGTATCAGGTTGCTTCTTGAAGCAAATTATTTAAAATCAGAAGAAAAACTCTACAATACAACTCACATAAGGGAATATTAATACATAATTATTGAGAAAGATCAGTAAATCTAACATGGATGGTCAAAGGGACTGTAAAGAATTTTTTTTTTTAAATGAAGCAAGAGTCTAGCCTGGCACAAATGCTGAGTCGTACTGGTCACTCACACTAGATTTTTCAGTAAGTTGAATAATTAGTATGGTGGAATCTGTTTCTCCCAAACTATGGCACTGTCAAATCAACAGTTATGAGGTCTGGTGGGGCTCTGCTCTCCCCAAAGCAGCTCCCCACCTAACATCCCATCCTAACACTGGTGGCCTGTGAAGACAACTCATTTGTCTCAGAACTCCTTCACGTAACTCCAGATCTGCTTCCTGTTGTCTCTGGTGGAGCACGAGCTCAGAGAATTTGCAGTGTGCCACAAGGAACACTTACTCTTGCTTAAACTTTGTGATTCTGACTACACGACTGGGAAAGGAAAGGTATTCCCATCCCTCCCCTCAGTCCTACTGGGATAGGGCTTTGCAAGGAGAGAGTTACTAGTTTGTTTTAAATGCATAGCATGACTGTTTCATTATAAAAATAGAATTAGGTAACTTACATGATTAGTTTCCAAGAAAGTTGATTTTAAATAGTTTGAAAATTAAAACCAACAAAACACACAGGCCAAAAACTTGGCTTTTCAGCATGTCCTGTTTAAGCAATGACACATGAAGAACTTTATGTTCAAACAATTACCTGGTGCTTTAAATAGGACACTAAGGGAATAACATTTCAAAATGTATTCACACAGCATAAGACTAATCCTCCTCTTGGGAGTACCAGTGCAAATCAGAGTAACTCCTCAGAGGTCAGTTGAAGTACAGCAGCACAAAATAAATGTGAGACAGAAGGGAATCAGGCCCCATCTACCTCTGCTTTAATGCAGAGGTTGCAGATCATCTGCAATGATAAAGTGAATAACATAAATATAACTGACATCTATTCAATTGATCTCACATCCTGCCGACTATTCACAGCTCCAAATATAGGGCTGAAGAACAATGGTTCGAGGAAGGCAGGCAGAAATCCGGGTTCTAACCCATTCACACATTCCAGTTTGCTAACACATCCTACTTGAACTGTCTTCATCTCCCCACACTGCTAAACCGTTAAAGGTTTAATTTGACATTGTCCCCCCAGCTCCTAAAGAATGACTTCTCTTAAAACAAAATAAATCAAAAAATACCAGGAGAGATGCACAGGAGAAAAGATAAATGCAAAAAATACATGCAAACATGAGAACCTATAAAGAAAGAAGCAAAAGAATCCCTATATAACATATCAATTATATATAAAAGCCACTAGCAAATTGATCAATTATTTGGAAATCTAGGACTAAGAAAGAATGCTGTGTGTGCAGGGGAAGACTAAAATATGAGGCTATTTCAAACTATGGTGTCATTTGTGCTAATTTAAGTGGATGTCTAATTATTTCCTACAACTTCATGATGTCCTGAACCAGCTTCCTCCTCCCCTGCAAGGCTGATAAAAGGACTCTTGGCAGCACACTAAATATATTATGCAATGTATCGAATACTACCGAGAAAAAGCACTGAATTACACTGGAACAAAGAACATTAGGTGCGAATATCACCACCTCCGGGGAAAAAACACCTTTAACTACTTATCACATCAGTAAATGCAGGCATTCTCTTGTACCTCTGCTACCTGCACCTGAGGGTATCTGCTGCATTTAACAAAGTTAAGGGGAATTTTACCTCAAATCTACTTAGGCTCGAGCTCTTTGACCGAGACTTCTTGCGGAGATAGACCGAGAAGAACCGACGCACTGTGAACTTCTTCATGTTCACGTCCATCGCCCTGTCCCAGCCGCGGCGCGGAGCACGGAGGAGCTGCGGCGCCGGCGGAGAGAGCTAGCGCATCCCGCTTGCCCCCGAGTTATATCCACAGGCAGGAGATCCTCCGAACGCCCTGCTTTTGTTCATCGAGCCGGGCACGGCTAGCCCTGCCGGAGGTCTGCTGCCGGAGCCACGGGAGCCCGGAGCCTGCTGCTCGGAGCATGAAGGCG
Source organism: Origma solitaria (assembly GCA_013397895.1). Lineage (NCBI taxonomy): Eukaryota > Metazoa > Chordata > Aves > Passeriformes > Acanthizidae > Origma > Origma solitaria. The sequence goes on along the minus strand of VZRL01005202.1, from coordinate 80,344 downwards.
CTGGGCTCCTTCTCGCTCCGCACTGTTTACATTTCGGTGCGGCGAGCCCAACTCTCTGGCCGCCGCCTCTCCCCTTGCCTTCGGTCCCACTACGCCCAATCAGGCTCTGCTCGGGCTGCACGCAGAATCAGCGCCGGCAGATGACAGCTCCTGCGTCCCAGGCGTAGCAGGTCTGAGACAAATATTGGATGTGTCTATTGCTTTGCACTCCCTCTCCTCTCAGTCAGGCTCTTTCAATTTCCTGCTTTCTGAATCACATGGGGAATAGGCACATGCTGCACTTCTGTTTTTAGCTCAGAATTCAGACGCTGCTATAATTACTGAGGGCTGTGGTGGTCAGATCCGAGAAGAAATCAGCTCCCCTGCGAGAGTCGCTCCTGGAAGAACGCTGAAAGACGCCGTGCCCCCGCTGCCAGACTAGAGAGGTCTGAACCTCCTTTTATTCTGGGGAGTATGCAAAATAACACTGCCCCCCTGCCCCCGAAAGTGAAAAGCTCACCATCCAGTTCTCAGTCACCCGCCCGCTTGACATTAAAATGCCTAACACTGGCACAGCTCTGCAAATAGACAGCACAGTCAAAATGGTAAGTATTACTATTCTTATTGTACTACAGCAGGGAGCTACAGCCCTTCTAGGAGGTTAAGTATGCACATCTATTCACGGGCTGTAATTTCGAGCCGCATGGCAAGCATGCAGACTTAGAGCTGCACCCCCACCTCCCTGCAACAAAATCACAGTTTTCAGCTTTTCTTCAAAAACTAATGAATCTCAGCGTGATCCAGAGACCAAAGCGCTTTCTTTGCCTATTGCACAGAGTTCAGACTCCTTTTCCATGGCAGCCTTTCCTTCCTGACTGCTAAGGAGCACCCAGATATGCCTTTCTCCCTTAACCTCATATGAAAAGGGAATTATTCTGATGACTTATTAATGACTCAAATAAATAAGCCCAGGGAGAGCAGACATCACTACAGCCTGAGAGGACTTGGAGGTTAAATGACAACACCTCTCCAGTCCATCTGCTAAAAGAGAAATGCATTTTGCTTTAAATGCATATCTTGGCTGGCAATGCCTGGCACTATCTGCTTTGTTCTCAGCTTCTCTGACCAATTCTTCTGTCTAAAGATCACCATGGTCTATATATACCCAGGAAAGTAGTAACAAGTAAAAAAA